>BGNK01005421.1:3384-35763 GCA_003297005.1 Symbiodinium sp. clade A Y106
GCAAAACTTTCTCACAGCAGTACATGATTTTCTACATGTGCCGGATTGTTCTTCATCTTGATTGAACCCCACCACATCCCAAAGCATGACTCATGTTTTTCTGCTTCCAACCAGTCCATGTCTGACTGTCAGAGCTGAAGCAGGAGAATCTAGAGTGCATTGTTATTTTGATAGTTTTAGGTTTTCATGTCAAGCTTCATGAAGTGAAGCTACGAGGATGTACATCAAGATCTTGCTCTTGAACCTTGTTAAGTCATGTGGCCATGGACATGCTGAGTCTACGTCTGGCTCGATTGGAGATATGCTCGCCTACATGTTGGTCCCGTGGTGTTGAGTTTCTCTGCTAGGTCCTAGGTCTCTTTACTTCAAGGGTCCATTTCCTACTCATGTTTGCTTCGNGTCTGGCTCGATTGGAGATATGCTCGCCTACATGTTGGTCCCGTGGTGTTGAGTTTCTCTGCTAGGTCCTAGGTCTCTTTACTTCAAGGGTCCATTTCCTACTCATGTTTGCTTCGTAGCGGTGGGAATTGTCAAGTCATGGCCGCTCCCAGTACTACATGTTTCACATGCGAGTGTGGGCACCAATATGCGTGCGCTTCACTTGCAGCTGCAAGGGTTACCAAGTCTCGGTGTCACTCGAACCATGTGCATGATGCTTCTATTCGGCTTCAACGAGGCCTCATCACGATGTCCAATATTTTATGGGTAGTGCTTTCTCATCACGGAGGCAGACATAACGCGACGGCTTTGAGACACCAGCTGGTGCAGAGCGGAGTTTCGTCGACCTCGATTTTGGTCAAACAAGGTTTCCGATTCGGTGATGCTAAACAAGGTCGTCGTTCCATCAAGTATAACCAGATTGCTATGTTTTCATTCCTGTTCAGATGGCTTCCTGCTGTGTCGAAATTCCTCTGCGGCACAAAGCGCGCTATTCGTGCAGTGGTGTACCTGGAATGCACGGCGAGAGGGACTTGGAAACATGTTCGAGACACTCTCCCTGCGATGAACTCGGCTCCGGGACGGCCACTCAAATGGTTAGGGTACCGCAAGTTTCATCATGCTAAACCACAAAGGAATCGACACGGCAATCCGGTGGTGGAAGGATCCAAGATGCTGGTTTTTACTGGCGCTTCTATGGTTAAAGTTAGAGCTCTTTGGAAGGTGCACTCGNTTCATCATGCTAAACCACAAAGGAATCGACACGGCAATCCGGTGGTGGAAGGATCCAAGATGCTGGTTTTTACTGGCGCTTCTATGGTTAAAGTTAGAGCTCTTTGGAAGGTGCACTCGCGCCTCGGACATCTTGATCTCTGGCTGAGTAGCCCCGATTACATTCACATTCCGCCTGTTTCCTTGACTTCCAGTTGTAGACACACGTCCGTGCGCGGGGTTAGCGCCGCTGGCGCTATCAAAAGAAAGAAGGAAGTGCCAGGCAGACTGCCGATGAAGCGGCGGAAGACAGCTCGGTGAGACTGCCAGCTTGAAGACTGACCAGCACCCGTTGAGTTCTTAAANTGCCAGGCAGACTGCCGATGAAGCGGCGGAAGACAGCTCGGTGAGACTGCCAGCTTGAAGACTGACCAGCACCCGTTGAGTTCTTAAAAAAGTTTGAGTTGCATGTTCTGCTGATCTGTACCATGCGAGACTTATCTCTCCGACAGAGACGCAGCTGCTGCAGATGCGAGGTTTTTGCACTTGAAGCGTGATTGATTGCAACCTTTTGAATCGTCGTTACTAACATGCTTCAAGACTTGATGTGAACGAAACAAACTTTCTGAAGCTGCAGGACACGACTGATTTTGGNTCGTCGTTACTAACATGCTTCAAGACTTGATGTGAACGAAACAAACTTTCTGAAGCTGCAGGACACGACTGATTTTGGATGATCGGTGTACATCACATACTGCACGCAGCGACATAATTTCGTTTTAGCACTTATGTGGTGACACACGCAAGCGAAATCTGCTGAAGTTCCAATGGGATGACTGGTTTTGTAGCTTTTGTTGACGCAAGGACCTGTAGTGAGTCCCGGAATTTTTCTGCATTGCAGCAGGTGATACATACCCTGCACGTGCTCTTCACATCCAGCCCTCGCGGCTTACTGTGTGTGCGGACACCTGTTTACCAAGGATTCAGTTAGTAGAGACCGCATAGGAAATCCTCCAACAACATTCGAGAGATTACAGTGACATCAGATTTTCAGTCGTGCAGGGGGTCTGTCTGCCCCACAGAGGTGACAGCCCAACGAAGAGGCCTCTGTGATGGCACTGACATGAGTTCAGGACGCTCAACTCACGTACCTGCAAAAGCTGAAAGCATTTATCGAGAACTGTGCAGCCAAACTGGCGGCAAGCGCTACGTTGTTACGGAAACATTTCCGTGGTTGCTGAGTATGTATGACACATCTTTGCTTGGATCCAGCTTTTTTATCGTGGGAAACTGCTTTGCAGTCCTGGCTGGGCTGTGGGGTGGGCTGGGCTGGGCTGGGCTGGGTTGGATTGGGCTGGGCTGGGCTGGGGTTGAGGGCGGGGTGCGGGGACACTTGGAATTCCATGATGCGTAAATCCATCCTTGGTCATGCTTGTGAACGCGAGTCAACTCCATGTTGGCTTCATCAATCGCCCACTCATCATCTGTTGCAAAAGCGAGTTTCTCGGGTACCTCTTCCTGAGAAGAGCTTCCCTGGCTCTTCTGATGGAACCCATACTCGTAATGCGTAAAGTAGGTGAGGAAGCTCGATTTTTTGTGCTTGTCGAAACGAACGTTCCACATGAGACGACTTAGATCTAGAAGGTCGAGTACGAGGTGTGAGCCAGGTGCCACCTTGAGCTTCACATCCCAAATACCCAGTACAGGACTGCTGAGCAATGCCTTGTCCGGATGGAGTTCAAACTGGAACCTGAAATTGTGCATCTGCGGCAAGGACATGAGAATGGGAACATGACTTTGCTCGACGATGTCAAACTCCGTGGACTGGACAACGTACTCCCGGTCGTACATGCACACAACCAGCTTATGGTTGCACGTGGTAGACTCGGAGTTCGCAAAGGTGAACTGAGACGTGGTCTCAGCAATGTGATACCAGATCCCACAGTCGGGATTCTGGTCGCAGAACTTCACAAGGTCCTGCGCTGCCACTCGCGAAGCCATCGCCCTTGTGCATCCCAAATCCAAAACCATTGAAGTGGCGTGAGGGGCTGAGCGATGAAGGAGGTCTGCTCTTCGGTCGTGGCCATGAAAGAAAAGTTCAAAGGGTTCATGTGGTCAACGTAGAACGTTGTAGCAGTTGTAGTACTGCTCCGGGCAGCATTTGCAAACTGGGCTGTTCCATCCTTGGNGAACGTTGTAGCAGTTGTAGTACTGCTCCGGGCAGCATTTGCAAACTGGGCTGTTCCATCCTTGGAACCGGACTTCCCGTCCTTTCCATCCTTTCCAGACTTGCCTTTTCCTTTGCCCTCCCTACCTTTCTTTCCTCTTCCTTTGGCTGCATACTCGTACCAGGACCAGTCATCCCATGATTGATCATGCCATTGACCGTCCTGCCATTGTCCTTCGCCTTGCCAAGCGTCTGTCTGATCATCGGCAGGGTTGGACCTGCCTTTCCGCGTTTTAAAGAAGCGTTTTCCTCCGGATCCCTTGCCGCCTTTGCTTTTTCCTTTCCGGGGGCCTCCTTTGAATCCTCTTTTCATCTTTCTTCCTTGGAAACGCCTCTGGAACCATGTGTAGTTCTCCTCGTCGTAGACCCAGAAGGTGTCCTCATCCGCTTCAAGAAAAATTTCTGCGCCATCCTCTTCATCCTCGACCCAATATCCCTCGTGATTGTCCAGGTAGCCCTCATCGATCACAAGAAATGTCTTTCTGCCTCCATGACCGGAAGGAGCGAGGAGAGGATTGTCGACGCAAGTCTTGGTCGTGCAAAAGATCTCGAGGTAAACTTCCCGAAGTTCGTTCAGGCGGTAGTCAGCAAGCACACGGTTCCGATGAGCTATCAGCGATGTCAATACCTGTCGCTGATCCTGCGTGAGGTCGGACAGAGAGACAAAGATGAGTGCAGCGAGGTTGGCTGTAATCGGAATGGTCCGTGCATGCTGATCTCTGAGCCGATCATTGGCGCAATCCATCGCCGCCTCGGGAGTGATGTCTGTTTGTTCATCTGCAGGGAGTCCCGCAATAAACGCTCGGACCTCCGCATTGTTCGGGTCCGTGATTGGAAGATAGGTATCATTCCAGGCTTCTTGCATCCTCCGAACAGAGAGCTGGAATCTGGTAATCCAACGAAGCATGTCTCCATTACAGCGGTGCAAGCTCATGAACTGCTGGAAGCGGTAGAGGAACACATTGGCCGCGCGCTTCACGAAGAGGGGCCGCAGGAAACTTTTGAAGTACTTGACTCCGTGGTTTGGGTCCTTCAGACGTTCTCGATCAAGAAGCCGTTCGTGGATTGCTGCTTCACCTTCTAGACGGTTTCGCAGAGCTGGTCCTCTCTTGTCATTGCCCGGTGCAACTTCGTCGCATAAGATTCACTTCCATGAAGGAAGTAATCTTCATCTCCTTCGCCATGCTCAAACGGGGAAGCAGAGTGGCTAGCCATTGCACTATCCTTGGATCGAGCCCCGGGAGATTCTTCTTCCGCTTATCTCCACCAGTGCGAAGTATACCGGAGAAGCTCCGGTAACCTTCACCTGTGTGAAGCACACCGGGGATCCGGTTGCCTCCACCAGAATGGAGCGTACCAACGGGTACCTCCACCAGTGTGAAGCTTCCTGTTTCCCGGGAGCTCCGCTACCACGTTGAGATGTAACCTGGGCGTGTATCCCCTCGCAAAGCGTAGGAACACAGGCAACACAGGAGTCTCTTTTCACTACAGGCGCACAGCTGCAGATCGTACTCTGCTAGAGCCTTGAGCAACAGGCATGGATACATGCAAGTGATACGTGAAACAGACAGGCACCTGGATGTGAAAGATTCAGTGTTTCACCCTTCACCCCCTCTCCCCAGACTTGTACGGAAGCAAAAAGAAACACAGACACAGCAAGTCCAGAGAAGAAAGCAGCCGACTTGCGGGCAAAAACGGAAACGGAGAAGCCACGAATAAGTGTGAATACCCATAGAAGTCCAAATTGCCGTGTGCGAAGGGAGTCAAATTTTGACACAGCACAGCCCCGAAATCGAACATGTTTTTCCAGGATGACATTGTAAAAGCCGATACGAAAAGCAAAGCGCAGATTTTTTGTCTGGACGGCCGTGTGTCAAAACTCGAGTCTTGGCACATTGCAGCCCTGAAATCGCTCCACCCTTCGCGGCAAGGACGCACCAGCTGCCAACAGCAACAACAACAACAACCACAATCACAGCCACAATCTCCCTTGAAAGCGCAGTAGCCCTTGATGTTGGAGAAGAAAGCCGAGGGTATGTAGGGCACCTTCGGGCTTGAAAGCCTATCCTGACTCCTGACGCTACAGTAAGGTTTCAGTGAGGGTTTTGGGGCTTCGGACACATTTCCAACCCGAGCATGCATCCTGAATCCGATGATGTTCTGTACAACCCAGGTGACAACCCACCCACGGCTTTCAGGTGTGGGGTTCGAGGGTTTGCGGCGAGCTTCGCAACTGTACATGGCGGCATGCGCCTCTGGCCTCGTCAAACACATCAGTTGCCTGGTGTTGGCAACCATGGGCGATGAAGAAGATGCCTGGACTGGAAGGGAAGCACACCTCTGCGTGGTTTGGCAAAGCCCTGGCACCCTCTCCAAATTCCGAAATCCTGATGAGCTCAACGAAGTCTGAGTGTTGCAGTTTGCAGACTCCAGTTCTTTTTGAAAACTGCGCACAGAGTTCCCACGGCTCTAAAAAACTGCAGGCCGTGAATATGGTCTCAATTTACATTTCCGACAGGGCTACGGCGCCCGAGATTGACTGGCCTATCCCTTGCACTAACGCCCTTCAGCACTTGTCCTCATGTGCTAACATCAGTGTACTCTTCTTTTCCCTGGATATCTGAAGTGGCGCACCGTGCTAAAACTTGCATGTAACAAAAGCTGCAAAAAAAAAGATTCGAACTCCACTGGAAGCCATGTAAACCTTGCAAACCTGGAAACAACCAAGTCCAAGTCGGAGAAGCCCCAATCAAATTCCCCACTGCCTTTCGGTTCCGTGGTAGGGCGCTGCCAAAGAGTCTCGACCTCCGAACCGGCCCCACTTCGAGTTTGGGGTTTCATGGCCTTGGGCAACTGCTTTTTGTGGTTGCTTTTGGGATTCTGGGGAAGAGGATCGTGGGACCTGTGCTGTACAGGGCTTGGGGGTGACAGCTGGGGTTTCGGCCCCAGGCTGACAACGCAACTCACAACAGAAAGTTTATGGTCTATGATATTCAAGCTGGGTAAGTTCCCAAGCCAAATTGAGACGGGAGTGTTCAGAACGACGATGCTGGTCTGGCTTTCAACAATTATCAAGGGCCAGGTTCCGGTGAAACGGCATCGGCTGAGAGGATCAATGTAGGGGCCAGAACAGCTTGGGCAGGAACCCACTGCGATGCGACTGCAACTCGCTGCTGTGGCTGAATGCAAGCAAGCCCCTTCAGCTATAGATTCGAAGCGTGAGACCATCTATGAGTGCGGCTCAAGTTTCAGATTTTGCTATAGCATTCCCTTCTGCCCCGAGGGCGAAACCCTATCCACCATGACAAGTGTCTCTTTCGGTCACGGTTTCACGTTGTCAGCTTAGCGCTTGGTAGCTGCAGGTTGCAACTTGCGGATCACGCCTCACCCTCCACGCGGGCGTACTTCGGGCGCAAATCCGCGCTCTGAGCAGCAGGCTTGGGAAAGCTACTCACGGGAAAATCAGTGCACCAGGTGTTAACATTTGCCTCAGTATCATGGTCGTCACATCATCAGCATCGTCAGCATCAGCAGCAGCACCCTCACCGTATCGTCAAAATCATCTTCTTCTTCACCACCATCATCACAATCATCATCACCATCGTCATGATCATCATGACCATGATGATCATGGTCATGATGATCATGAACATGATGATCAGGATGATGACCATGGTCAAGCTCATGGTCATGACCATGGCGATCATGGTCACCATCATCATAACTACCATGATCATCATCACCGTCATCAGCCATCATCTTCGTAACTGTATCGTCATCAGCAGCAATAGAATCTGGTTTAGGTCTCCTTCTTCACGAACTCACAGTGTCCGAACACTTCCGACTGCGTGGGTGGCCTCACGCACTGAAGCTCTGAATGCTCAGGTATTCAATCATTCTAAAGCTTCCAGAACAAGTCCAGCAAGTGCCCTCGGCCCACCAAAGCTTCCAAAACCACAACGAGCAAAATATTAAGATAGCAAGACTCCCATGTTTTGGATCAGGTCTGAGGTTGACGGTGCAATTCTTAGCACTTAGAGACGCTTCGAAAGTTGGAGGCCGGGGTGCTCCGAGAGATTTTGCTACTTCTAGGCTGTGGGAACTCCGAACTCCGACCTGGTGCTCGAGGGACGAAGTCTTCAAACTGCTTGTCAGTGCGCTTTCAGGGTGCACACTTGTGCTGTCGGTTTGGGGTTCGAGGTTCCGGGGATCGGCAGAACCACCGGACCTTATAGTGCGATAGCGCAGCCCGTGCCATCCGAAATCCTTGCTGCGTCCCCCCTCTCATGCCATGGATTCGTCATAGATGCGTGCCGTAGCATCGGGACCCTCGACCACAGTTCTCTGGAACATCTTGAGGACAGCCGTTTGTCTTTTCTGGTAGCAAATTGACTCCGGTGGGTGTGGAACATGAAATGTGAACTAGAATTGCTCGCAGTTGCCCACGGTCAGGATTCCACGGGCGTTCTTTCCGATTCTGTTGCTTACCGAACCGAACCTAACCTCCTTGTGCCATGCAACATGGAATACGAACCACCAATGCGTTTTGAGCGTGCGCTTTCTTCTGGAGATTCAGTTCTTAACCCCGTACCCTAAAGTCCCAAATCCATAAATCCCTCCTTCCAACTCCGGCTGCATCTGATTTCGCATTGACCAACACTCGCCTCGTCGGCTGAGCACTGCAAAGCGCTCGCAAGGGCAAACAGCCTGTGTGTCCCAGAACAGGCTGCAAAGTGATAGTACACTTTCTCGTGGGTGGCTCAGATTCGTGATTACAGTGGTGCTTCCCCTGTGGTGCCAAAAGACCCCACCGTCCAGAAATCACTGCAGACCAAACCGGTTGTCAGAAAAGGTTCACTTGCTACGATCCGATCCGTGATTAAGGACGACAAGGGTTTCGGGTATATAAGAAAAACGAAAGGAACATGTTGCTAGCTGTTGAAGCAGCCCTTGCATAAGGCTATCAAAGTTTAGCGACGAAAGAATATCTCGCGCCCATGTAAGCCCTAACCTTGAGTTTGCCATGCCTAGAATTCCTAATTAGCACGCCCCTCATGCGCTATTTAAGTTATTAAGTGCCCCAAGCCTACATATGTGGCAATCCTTCCGTATCTGGAGTGCCCAATGGCTACTTTGCAATGATTCTTCCGGTTCCCTTTCTGCTTCAATTTTGCAGCACAGCACTAAAGCTGACGGAGAATCTCCTTGCAGAAACCCCGACCCACGAACCCCCCGAACCTGCCTTTAATAATACATCCCCCAAGCCCAGTCCTGACCTCGAGGTTCGAACCCCAAGCCCAACAGCTTCCTCTGAATCCCGAAACCTGTCAAGCCTGACAAACCTAGAGCCGGAATTCCAACTATGCCAAGACCCCAACCGAACAGTGTAGCCCAGGCCTCAGCATTCTGCAGCGGCAGCTGGGCGACCCCGAGGACTTTTAAAGACTATCAAGTATGATTATTGATTCTTACTATAACCTTCAACCTTGTGAGTGTAAGCTGGGCCGTGCACATCGGCGTGCTGGTTAGCCTTTGAGCGCTGAACATAGTTTGGGTGTAAGGGCACATGGCAGCGGAGCCAGGATTGAATTCCAATAGTCTCCTACGCAGTTTAAATCTCTGGCTTCAAAAACATGATAAGGTTCTCCCGTCGTGATCTCTGTGACCTGAGTTGCTCGAGCCACCTGCCATCAACCGAATCATAAATGCCCAACTCTGTTGTTCCCGCCACATCACACACATCCACACTCAAACCAAGACCCACAAATTCAGTATGCATATTATCTCCGATCCTGCACTTCCTCAAGGTTGCGGCCACTCAAGTTGGTTTCCACCTGTCGACACTTCTTTGGATGTTTCTTGTATGACCTAATGGCCCTCCTGGCCCGTGATTGCTCGGGGATGATGTCTGTACTACCGTACCCACGCGTATTGCGCTCTCGTCCAGCCTCGTGACGCCTGTTCAAGGCAAACGGGATTGCTCAAAACTGGATCTCATCATGCAGGGTGCCCAGCATCTTCTGCCCGAGTCCAGGTAGCACACTCATCGCCGCACGACATTGTGAAGGCAAGATAATATAAGATAAGATAAGATAAGATAACATAAGCGAGACACGAGCCCCGCCGGGCAATGCATTGCATCGCCCTTATGCTTTATACTGAACCCCGCCCCTCCCCACCCGATACCCGGATTTGAGATGCGGGCACAGGGTAACAACAGGAAACGACAGCAAAATCCCGGACCGCAATCTTCAACCCGGGCACTGCAGCAGTCGACCACAAACTGTTTGTCCACTTTAGCAACAGATGCTGGCCTCGTTTAACGCACGGCCCGGCAAATCTTGACACCGGTGTAACGCTTCTTCGGATTCGGAAGTGATTGCCAGCCCTGAACTCGAACCAAGTGGCTCAGAACCAAAAAGAACAGGTTCGGTCTTTCTGTTCTTGCCTCTAATCGCTTCCCCCTAACATTAAGCCCCCCCCCCTCTCAGTAAAACCTCCGCCCCCCGGAATTTTGCGGTTTCGGGCCCTAATTGAAAGTTAACAAAAAGCATTAGGGGGAGCTAGGATTGTATGAATGTTAATAGAGCCAAGACTACAGTAGGACCAGGACTTTAGGGTTTAGGGGTGGACCCAGGGCTGTAAGGATTCAGGGTTTAGGGCGTTAGGTTTTAGGGCTAAAGGCTTCGGGTTGTAGGGTTTAGGGCGTAAGGCATAATTAGGGATTTTAGTCAAAGACTAATGATGTATATTTGGCAGCTTCCTCGAATCTAGTGAGACAGAAGAGAGCTCATCTCAGCAAAGCAGACAGGCCCTTCCAACTTCACGAAAAAGGAGAGAGCTCTGCTTACCCCTCAGGTGGCAACAAGAGATTGCCTTTCTCTCTTGGTGAGGGAAAGAGATCCTGTTGGAAGAGAGCATATGCTCAAGAAGAAAGGGTGGAGCTCCCCCCAACCTTCAAAAACAACAGTCTGGTCCTCCCCCCAGCGTATAGAAGGAAAAGATAAATCCTTTACCGCATGCTCTAAGACAAGAAGTGAGTCCCTCCCCAGCTTTATCGTGGTAGCAGGCGAGAGCTTCTTTCTAGAAGAGAGCTCCTTTGCCTGTTGGTTAGTCGCCTCTCAGTCATGAGAAGACTGAAGAGACCTGCCTCACTCTTAGCAAGAGACGACAGAGCACCCCGCCCCAACCTTCAAAAACAACGTACGAGTTCTCTACATCGGAAACAAAAAGAAAGCTTTCTCCAATGTCACGAGAAAGAAGAGGGCTCCTCTACCTCTTGGTAGACTGGCAGGTCAACTACCCCAGCAACTCAAAAGAGAAGTCCCTCTAACTTTTCGAGAAAGAAGAGACTTCTTTTTACCTCTTTGTCGACAAGAAGAAAACTCCGTTCTTTCTTGGTCAGAGGCGAAAGCTCCTGACCATCTCCTCCTCTTCAAAATATGGAAGCAAGCTTACGATCAAGAAGAAAGGATGGAGCTCTTCCAAACTTCAATCCTTGACAAGAGAAGTCTGGTCTTCCCCGCGGCCTTCAAAAGGAAATGAGAAGCCCTTTACCTCATCTTCTGAAACACTCCAAGTTATTCTTGGTAAGAGAAGAAAGTTCCTTGCTAGCAGAGAGCTCCGTTACCTTTTGGTAAGTCGCCTTTTAGCCTTAAGAAGATGGAGGCGACCTCGCTCCTAGCAAAAGTGAAAGGAGACGGAGCTTCCCCGGCTTCCAAAAAGAAAAGTCTTCTACCTCATCCTCGACAAGAGGAGACTGAGAGCTTCCTCCAATCTGATGGCACAGAAGAGAGCTACGCGTACAGGAACACAGGCTCGCAGGAGCCTCTTTTTACTACAGGTGGAACATTCAGTGTTTCAACCAGGCACAAATTTAAACACATAGAGCTGCATGGCCGTGAAGTCGGCATTCTACTTGCCTGGTATTGCCCAAGTGAATTAACGGCGGAGTGATTGGACTACATCTGTAAGTTGCGAGTGTCTGTACATCTCAGCCTGGAGACAGCATATATGAAAAAACAGAACACGCACACGAAACGCAAACGGATCTTCGGTCGAAAACTCTTTGCTCGAAAGATGCCCACAGGTTCAGTTACCTCTCCAGATGGAAAGCATACTGCACAAAAGATGTAGAGCTTAGCTCCACTTGATGCCAGCAATGGCATAATGCGGCTTGGGAAGTCACGAAAGTTGTGAGTATCTTATCCTGTGATAAGAATTTCATTCTGTCTTTTGGCAAGGCTCTGAGGAAGTCCCTTTTCCTGAGAAAAGCATCTTCCTATGAAATGGAAAAGCACTCAATATGGATGCCTTCTCCTGTGAGAAGCATTCCGTGAAAGAACTTAGTCCACAGCCTCGATATCATGATCCCAGGTCCGGTCACGGTGCTCACCACTTCACTTGTAGTTGCCATTCTGAAAGACGACAGTGTTCGGTGCGTGGCGAACTGGATTGAACGGCCTAGGATGATGGATAGAAGCTCGAGGATCTTCATCCGGATCTCGAGGGGCTGGACCATTATTCGGCGGTTCCGACTCGGAGTCGGAATCTAGTCAGTTCTTCCCTTGACTCTTGCCTTTGGACTTGCCCTTGGAGGTGTCCTTGCCTTTGGAGGACTTGCCTCCACCAGGAGGTTGTGCGGGCTCTGGAGGACGTTGAGAACCAGACGAGGGTGCACCCGGAACTCCCTCTCCCTGTGGAGAGCCTGTCCCCGTACATGCGGTAGGCTCGGGATCGTTAGACCCACGTGCCCTGTTCGCCTTCTGTCTCGCCTTCCTTCTGTCCGCTGCCTCTTTGACGGTCTCAGGGTTCCGGTTCATCGCTCTCATCCGTCCACCTGTGAACTGGTCGCATGGACCTCGATCAGGAGAGATACTTTGCCGGCTGCCCCCACTCCAAAACAGTGGCCATCAACGGATCAAGCCCTGAAAAGGTATTCTGCACAATCCCGGTGCGGCTTCCTTCCAGGTTGGTCCTCATATTGCTTCAACAGACACAGGCTGTTGGCTGAAACGTGTTGTGCCTTAAGATAGCACAGATGAGGGCACGCTGGTACACGCCACCACGAATGTCCATGCTTTCCTGCTTGAGTCCCATGGCTCTATACAGGGCCAGGTTAAGGTCACCACCGACCATCCTCAGAGATGAATCAGGGAACTCGCCCCGATTTCCTTGACTTCCAGCAGACAAGGTTTTCCCGTAGATAATCTCCACGATCATGTAAGTGAGCGGGAGATGCGAATGAGCTCTGCTAAACGCTTCAGACTGGAACCCACGAGATGTGTCCTGCTTCCAATGAGGATGTCGCCAGAATTGTTCTGGATGATCTGCCATCCCCTTGAGGAAAGGAAGTCAAGCTCACCCTTCGAAATCTCTGAGGCCTCCCACAACATGAAAAGGTGCGACTTGCTCTGAGCTATCGACTTGATGAGCGCCCCATGACTCTCTCCAGAAGAATCGTAGTCGATGAGGTCCGAGTAGGCTGATGGCGCTGTGTACTTTCGGCCACGAGAAAGGTTCCCGATCAGAGCGGCATACTTGGACTTACTTGTGTAGACAGGAACCGGCCCATCCTCTGCAAGTCCAAAACGAAACAGATAAGGATTCGGCATCTTATCAAGTGACAAGTCGCCGATATCATCCTCATCAACCCCAGCTGACAGAACATAGTGTAGCATCGCATTGAGAAGCTCCTCTCTGGTCGCTGGATTGCCACTTGGACTGAGCTCCTTGACCTTCTCCAAGAGTGCATCCTGGACTTCAAGGGCAGAGGCTCTGATATCTGAGGCCTTTCTCCGTGAGACGATCACTCAAAGCGCTTCTGACATCGCCGGAGCGATATACGACGTCCATCCGATCAGGGCGTCGCTCATAGAGCGAAACCATGGCACATAGCTGTTTCAAGAGATCACCCTCTGAGAGATGATACTTCCTCCCGGCACGTGGCGGAACTTCCGCACGCCAGTTAATGTGCTGGACCTTGAAGGCACTGATGGGGTCGTTCTCATAGTCCCTGACACCGCTGTGATAAAAACCACTGCAACCATAGCCATGCTTCTGTTTGATAAGCATCCTCTCTTTTCCAGCTTGACTAGGTTTGAACAGAAGTTCTTGTACTCATCGGTGCCCACGAGGCCTTTCTTCTCATTGGTGCCCTCAAGATTATCGAAGTCGTTCTCGTTCTGGGCCTCGGCATCCTTTGCGGCTTTGGACAACTCCGGATCAACGATGTTCTTGCATTTCCCCCAGATGCCTTGATCGTGAAGTTCACCTTCATCATCTTTGCTGGGAGAAATGTCTGGCATGAATTCCTCACCCTGTGGCGAGCTTTCCGTGGCCATGTTTGCATCGTCGGCATCCTCCGTTTCACCCATGTGCTCATCTTTGGTTGAGCCTTCGATTGGTTCCACCTTCACTCCAGATGCCTCTCCCTGCGGAGAGCTTTCCGGAGCTCCAGTCTCCATTGGCACGTCAAGTGACTCGGTTTTAGCTGGGTCAGCCATCTCACCCTGAGGTAAGTCCGCTGCCTCTGCTCTGGCCTGGGAGGTGTCCATTGGCAATCCGTTGGAGTGTCCATCTCGGGCTCGATGACTTCCTCCACCTGCGGAGCAGGGAGCCTCTCGAGGAACTCCTCCACAGCAATGTCCTAGCTCCTCCAACTCGGCCTCCCGCTTCTCTTTGAGACTCTGATATGCGATGAGGTCGGATTTCGCCTTCTTCGCGAAACGCGATTTGAAGTCCTTGTGCTCGGTAGTTTTCAGAGTGTTCTCCAAGCAGGTGAAGATGCACGGTACGCTGAAAGGCTGCCTGGGTGTACTGTCGTACAACTACCCTTCTGGAGTGCGCACCATGTACTTCCTCCGGACCTCTTCGTTCTGAGCATTCCTAATGTAGCTGAAGAAGTCTGGCCCGTACGCCTCAGCGGTGATCGTGGTGAGGAGTGAGAAGTCATCCCGGACATTCTTAATCTCTCGGTACACATCCCATTCCTTGTGGAATGTGGAATGCATTGTGTTCCTCGAGTTTCTTGCATAGTCAGGATCATCGTCCTTGGGTTTTCGCTCCCGGGGGTCATTTTCCCCAGGACGATTGAACCCGATCTCAGAGATCTTAGGTCGGAACTCCATAGATGCTGCCGCGGTCAGGTCCTCCAGCATCCTAGCGAGCCCATTGGGTGTCTGTTGGTGAACTTCTCATATGGAGAAATGTACCCACTTGAGTAACCTGAGTACACCTTGGGCTTGTGGGCGAGCTCCATCATCCAACTCGCCCAGTCATACTCGCCACCCAGACGAGTCCGCATGGACTCCGACAAACTGTGCCAGGGTGTGATCTTGACGAGAGAGTCGTCGTAGACAGAAAACATCTTCTGGCCGTTGTTGTCGGTGTGGTGCAGGATCCCGTGGCCGAAAAGATGCCACGGATTCGCCCTGGCCTTCTGGACGTCAACTCGTAGGCGTACTTGGCGGACCCTTCAGACCTTCTCCTCCCTGAGCTCGTTCTCACTGATGAGCTTGCCATGTGCATCAAGCGTGGGTACCTCTCCCTGTGGAGAGCCTCCCTGCTTGGGCGATGCATCGGCCGCCGTAGCTACCTTTGGCATCTTCTTCTGGTGGAGCATGCTGCTCCCCGGTACCTGTGGAGAGCCTCCGGGCGCAGAAGCAGAGGCTGTGAAGAGCCTACCCCAGCTGAGTTCTGCTCCTTCTCGTGGCGCAGCCCTCCAGGATCGTTCTCGCAAAAATGACGGTCGTGGAAGGTCAAGTACATCGGAGCCACGTCCACGTACAAGAGCACCGCACCATTGTCGGTGAGGTACAGCTCGTGGCCGTGGGCCGAAAAGGAAGCGAAGTCCAGCTTGGCGTAGAACACGTAGCTGCCATACTTGATGACCGTTCCATGTCCGGGCGAAACATCTCCACCAGCATAAACGATGTGGATGGCCTTCCGGCGCGTTGCCAAGAGGCCTTCGTTGCCTGCAAAACCAGACCTTTCTCCCTGATTCGAGTTATCAGAGGCGTGAAAGATCATGCCAGCTGCTGGCATTTGTCCAGGATGAGACGCTCACCCAGGTGGCGCTGATCCCAATGTCGAAGTCCCAATCGAAGAAGCGATCGAAGACCAGGGCCTTAATTGGGAGTGACCCAGATGTTGAATCTGCCCTTCGAGTTGGCCATCAGGAAGGAAAAGAACTTCACTTCGTCGGATGCCACTCGAGGGGCAGCGTCTTGAATCGCTGCAGGCCTTCCAGAGAGATCTCCATGTAGCTTCCCAGTTGGGTCCGTTCATTGTGCCGCAAGATCTCAGAAAGGGCCTTAGATTGGCGAACGGCCCAGCTGGCATGGTCGTGACGCAATTGAGCCACCTGTGTGATCTCGTTTGCCAGAGTGTGAAGACCTTCGGCGCTGAGACAGCCAAGGAAGCAACAGAGGAACTCATACTTCCAGACAAGGTTCCCCTGCAAAAGGTGCATCCCCGCGTTGTTCTCCTCATAGAGCTTGACATGTGACAAAAACGCCAGCTGCCCTTGCAGGATATTTGTCACGGCTGTCTCCCCATGTGGGAAGTATGCCGCAACATCCCGATGTCCGGGATGTCGAGGGACACTCTCGGGCTTGAGCTTGAGGGAAGCTAACCGGAGCATCTCGCGGAAAGATGCGGGGTCCCGCTTGTGGGTAGATAACCACGCCGCCATCTCCAACTGATCGGAGTCTACGACGTGGCTCCCAGGATGCGCTCGTCAGACACGTGCGGTACTCAGGAAGACCAGTTGTAAGGTCGACACGAATGTTGCAACCCAGATTCGGCGTCCAGTACACCTGCACTGCTGGTACCTCCTCCTGAGAAGAGCATCCAGAAGTGGAAGTAGTGGAAGCTGTGCTACTTTCTCACTAAAGTTTTGAACCAGCTGATTTGAGCAGTGCAGGCACAAGTTTAAAAAAGAGACCAACAACTCTTCAAGAAAATATACATGCCTGAGTTGCACTGACAGCTCACACGTGAAGCAGTGCATGACTCACAGATGCTCCTGCATGAACATGACATGTTGCACTGACCCTAAGACCGCGCGTACTCCTTACGGAGCCAGGCGTTCAAGAATGCTTTGTGCTCAATCATAGAACGGAAAGGAGGACGTGAATCAGTTTCCTTCAACCACCCAGTTTTGGACAGAGTTCAGGAGGTTTCTTGGATTGGCGCTACGTTTCGTGAGGCAGTCAGATAAACAATGTTCGGTTCGAACGTGAGAAGGATCGGCAATAGCCCCTGAGCATGCTTCCTTCCTCAACAATTGTATCATGTGAAGGGTTTTTTGCTGTTCAGGGGAGTGAGTAGCAGAAGCAGTAGAAACGAGATTGTTAGCGTCGGTTCGCATATGAATCTCGGCATCCAAACCGCTAATATCCTTCCACGAACCACGAAGCATTTGGCAGGCACCAAAGCACTTCATCAAAGCGTAAAGCTCAGCGACTGTAGTGCTGAGAGTCGTTCTTTTGATCTTAGTAGTTCGAAGAAGACCAAGGAGCCTCGGGCGTCTCGTCGATTCTTGACCCTCTCATCAACAATGAAGATAGTCATCGCTCTCTGGGATGACTTGTCGCTGTTGTTACGGAAGGCTGCGTCAGGTATTCCAAGAATCCTGGGAGAACCCTTCACCGGCCACACCCGCGACTCAACCTCTTCACTGCGGATCTGTCGACACAACTTGTTCAACTCCTTACAGTGACCAACGGTTCGAGCAGCTGATGCTGAGGCCAAGCGAGAGAACTGATAGATAGCATGCCTGGAATTGCGTTCTTGACTGGAGCCAGTTGACGCTACCAAGCAATTGTCGGTACGAGGTGTGGAGAGACTTATCACACGTGTCAGTATCCTTAAGATGCTTCGGAATGACAATCTCTTCCAACTCTGAAAGTTTAAAACCTTTTACTAGCCTTTTACCAACACTCCACTTTAAATCACAGGACGGCTACGTCCGCTGTGCTTGAGCCTCCGTTTGACCTACGGATGCACAGTGGTGAGACATGCGAAATTAGGCTTGCAATGCCGACTATGCTTCAAATGAAATGTTTGTTACGCCCTCTCGACTCAAGGTGGTGATTTCACCTTGATTCGATTTCAAACATTCAACTACGATCTTTACCATTGTCACATGCTCCTTTGAGCACTTCATTTCTCTCATGCTCCTTCGAGCAACTTCACTTCTCTTCACCTTCACTTCTTTCTTTGATCGTAGTGGTCGTAGTCGATCTTCTTTGCAGTCCTGTAATGGAAAAATGTAAAACTGACCATTGTGTTTCACAACAGTCACACTTCCAACCTAACGAAAACATGCGCTCTCACTCTTTGTCCATGTCGTGGATGACGCGATAGTCCTTTCAGCCTTTGGCGGTAGTTGTTGCCTTGGCGGAACTTGGCGTGCTGGGATTTAACCCATCGTAGTGCTCGTAGTACTTGACGTATGCTTCAGCAGCCTTTTACGCGGCGTCCTTTTAGCACAAAAGAAACTCTGTTTGCGGTGTTTCCCTTTCTCACTCAGCCTTCTCACAAGCTTAAGGCTTCATCTTTGGGTACGTTTAAACCCAGTCCTTTCTCGCACTTTCAAACCCCTTGTTTATACTCCTGGGTACGGAGTCTTTTCACAAGCCTTGATTATACTCCTGCTTTGACGGAGTCTTTTGATCTCGCCGCTTACTCGAGATCACTCGTCTTTTCTTTCTTTTCTCCTTCCGCCTTTTAGCGGATGCTTCGATGACCTCAGAGCTATCCGAAGCTCTTCTTTTCTTCTCTTTCTTCTTTTTATCCTCCTTCTTCTCTTTGGACGTCTTCTTGTCCTTCTTCGGAGGATCTCTCGAACTTCCAGCTGCTTCCTGCTTTTCCTTTTCTTTCATCTGTTCATCATCGTCCGAATCTTTCACTTCAACTTGCGCACCTGCTTCTGGATCTTTCAATCCACTCCTCGAAATCATTCTCTCCTTACCACATGCTGGGTTTGGTGCTTTCTTTGTCGCTTCTTCCTTCTTTCCAGCTTCTTCCTTTTTCTTTTTCTCGTCTTCTTCATACTTAGCAACCTCACTGGCATACCAACACCTGTCTGAGGTGTGTGTGCCCCATCCTATATCATCGGACGGTTGCGATCCGCCGGCACAAACTTGAAAAACTTGTAGCATATCAAGCAGAACATTCTACCGTCTCCGTCAGGTAGTTGGCTTGCACCCGCCACTCGGGCGTCTTCTCGCATCTGCTTGCAATTCGTAGCCTTGTGTCCTGACTGCTTGCAGTAAAAACACGTTGGCACCCCATAAGGTGCTCTGTCATACCTTCCACTTCTTTCACTTCCTGCTTCACTCCAAGTCTCATCACTTCTTCGCGCTTTCTTCTCGGGGTTAATCAACCTGTCAACCATTCAGGCTTAACCTGACTCAAATCTCGCTTGGACTTATCCTCTTCCTTCTTCTTCTTCGGTTCTCCTTCAGGCTCGTTGGGCCTTTGCTGCCCGACACTTGCTCTTGCTTCTTCAAGCTTTTTCTTCAGCAACTCTTGCTTTTCTTCATAATTCTTCAGAGTTTGCTTTCTCTTTATATCCTCTGGCATTTTCTTTGCCTGCGGCCTTTTTTCCTCTTTCGCTGGCGTCCCTGCCGCGCTTGCTGAGTCTTCACGTTTTCTCTCCCGCATCTTTAACATGATGTCCGCTGCTTTGACACGCTTTCATCAGGTCGCTCATATAATCTCTCCAGCTCCGGAAACGCATCTTTCATCTCCATTAGACATATTTCCGTGTTCGTCAGCAGTGAGCTGAAATGTTCCGAAGCTATTTTTGCGCTCTCCACCGTTTCAACACTCGCCTTCGCGCTCTCGTACTCGTCCTGCACTTCTTTGATCGCTTCTTGCTTTTTCTCCAGTTTCTCCTGGAGTTCCTTCTGCAACTTTTTAACGTATTCTTCAAGCTCGCCTTGCTGATCGTTGAACTTCCTTGCAGCTTTGTTCATATCATCCTTCAGAACTGACAAGGATTCATTAGCTTCCATCACGCTTTCTCCCACCTTCTCCTTGAGTTCTCTGACCCGTAAACCGTATCCATCAGGCAAAGATGATACTGGCTTTAGCGTGACCTCTCTCAACATGCTAAACTGCCTTTCCATCTCCTGGCTTGGCAACGCTTTCTCAACCANGTTCTCTGACCCGTAAACCGTATCCATCAGGCAAAGATGATACTGGCTTTAGCGTGACCTCTCTCAACATGCTAAACTGCCTTTCCATCTCCTGGCTTGGCAACGCTTTCTCAACCAGCTTTGGGTCCTCCTTCATGTCGCATGTTACCCTGGCCATATCGTCTGCGTGTAGATATCAAACTCGTTTTTCAATCGCTGCCTTTCTTCCTTGTCCTTGGCCTCTTCAGCTTCTTCATCTGTCTCTTTGGCCTTTCCAGCTGCTGCTTCTNGCCATATCGTCTGCGTGTAGATATCAAACTCGTTTTTCAATCGCTGCCTTTCTTCCTTGTCCTTGGCCTCTTCAGCTTCTTCATCTGTCTCTTTGGCCTTTCCAGCTGCTGCTTCTTCTGTCTCTTTGGCCTTTCCTGCTGCTGCTTCTTCATCTGTCTCTTCGGTCTTTCCTGCTGCTGCTTCTTCGTTTGTCTCTTCGGCATTTTCCGCAACTTTATTCGCTGCCTCGGCGACTTTTGCTCTTCTGCTTTTCGCATCTTCCTTCATCTCTGCTAAGTCATCCAGGCGGCCTTTCATAACCGCCTCTTGCTGCAACTCTTCGGCCGTCTTCTTAAAATCGTCTTTCTTCTCCTTTTCATCGCTGCTGCTGCTTTCTCCATCGCTTGAGCTCTCTTCCGTCTTTTTCTCTTTTTCCTTCTCCTCATCTTTCTTTTCCTCTTTTTCATCCTCATCACTTGACGGGTCTGTACCCGCTTCGCTCTCCGGCTTCTCCGGCGGCGTAGGCTTGCTCTCGCGAAACTCGTTAAGCCTCGCAACCTCCTTCAGCTATCGTCTTTGCTCAAACGATCCTTTTCTTCTTTTCTCAGCTGGCTTGCAAGGAAGTTTTGCGTCTCTATACTCCGAGCTTTCTCGGTAATCATCATCTTCACTTCATCTTCCGTGGCCATCTTAACCACACTTCTTCTCTTCTTTTCCTCTTCTTCTTTTCCTTTTTCTTCCTTGCTGCCTCCCTTCAAAGGCTTGATCTGAAAAATGGCGGCGGCAACACATATGAGCAATGACATGCACAACATGCACTTCATCCACACACTTGCTGCACGTCCCAGTCCTTCTTCAGCTTCTTTTCTTCCTTCAGCCAAACTGATTAGCACAGCTGTCGTCACCGCTTGAATAATCCTTGTAACCGTCTTTTCATCGAAACTCATCTTGCTTCTTCTTGAACGAGAAGAGTGAAGTGGAAGAACTTGAAGAACACGAACTTGATCAAGGTACTCACCGACATATCCTAGTGTAACCATGTACTTCTTTATTTTGTCACGTGTCAGTGGTTTGGTACCGAGGTCCGAGGGATTGTCCTTACCCTTTATCGCCTTTATGATAAGTTTAGGAATTCTTTGGATCCATAAGAGGTCCACGTCCAAATGACGTGCCTTGCCTAAACCCTTTCNTTGGTACCGAGGTCCGAGGGATTGTCCTTACCCTTTATCGCCTTTATGATAAGTTTAGGAATTCTTTGGATCCATAAGAGGTCCACGTCCAAATGACGTGCCTTGCCTAAACCCTTTCTCGCGATGAGCTGTCGCGAGCTTGACGAATCTGAAAATAGAACCAGTCTGGGTTCCACACCCAGAATTCTTTCCAACAATCCTTTCAAGAACACACCTTCAGATAGGATTGACGTTGCGGCAATTGTTTCGGCCTCGCACGAGCTTAAAGCTACGCTTTTCTGCCTTTTACTCTGAAAATGAACCAAATTGCCGTTAACCATTATCACACCGCATGGCACGCTCTGCCTTGATTCGCGGTCTGCTGCCCAATCACTGTCACTGATAACCTCGATCAGTGCTGGTACCTTGTAATTGTCTCTTTCAACATCTTCATCTTTTGTTCCTCGATTTCTCATCTCGTTGAAACTCTTTCCCGGATATTGTGAACCAACGCTAGATCCGGTGTTCCTTTCAGATACTTTCCTACGTACCGTAACAACTCCATATCAGCTTCAACCGGCGCTGCTAGCTTCGTAGAAAGCTTTTTCAGAACGTACATGATGTCTGGCCNCCTTTCAGATACTTTCCTACGTACCGTAACAACTCCATATCAGCTTCAACCGGCGCTGCTAGCTTCGTAGAAAGCTTTTTCAGAACGTACATGATGTCTGGCCTCTCCGGCGCTAGATACAACAGTATCCCAACTCCTTTCCGGTACGTGTGGCGGTCCTCCGCACTCAGCGGATCTTTTCCTCCTTTCTTCGCTTGAAATGACCTTCCGTTGTCCGATGGACATGGCAATCTTTTTCGATAAGATCCTTCAAGTTTCAGCACTTCAACCAATCCTTCAACGTACTTTGAGTTCATGGTGGTTTCCACATCGCCCTCATGGGTCGACTTGAAATTTCTCTTCAAGAAACCAATTCAACCTTCCTTCTCACCCAACGGTCCTTCAACTTTAAGCTTCAATCCTTTGCTTTTCAGAAACTCTACCAGGTTTTCAAAGTCCTCTTTTGATGCGTAAAGCTCCATGTCGTCGACATGAGTCAATAAAATGATTCCTTTTCCATTCTTGCTTGGCATCTTTGAGAATAACGCTGGCAATCCTTTGTCACTTGTCATTCCGTACTCTTCCAGGTATCCTTT
Organism: Symbiodinium sp. clade A Y106; assembly: GCA_003297005.1. NCBI lineage: Eukaryota > Dinophyceae > Suessiales > Symbiodiniaceae > Symbiodinium > Symbiodinium sp. clade A. The sequence goes on from BGNK01005421.1 coordinate 25,554, forward strand.
CAACTTGTTGAACCATGCGCGTGATCCAATCCGTTGACCCGGAAGTGTAAACCCTAACTCGTAGTACTCACCATCAACTTCTACCACTGTTGGTTCTTCTTGTTCAACCATCAAATAAGCATCTCCAACATCAATGCTTCCCAGTCTCATAGGAAGACTTCTGCATTTGTTGCGACTCTCATCGAAGTGACAGCTTGCTACACCTGTTGGGGAAAACAAACTTGCAATATCCGTATCTCCCAACCATCGAAATTCACGCGCTACAAGTCTTCCTCTGCTTCGCCATTCACTTTCTCTGTGTCTCCAGTCGTACACCACTTTTGTTGACAGAAACTTGTACTTTGTTAGATCTGCCTCCTTTGGCAACTTGTTCAGCACTTTCATCTTTGTCAATCTTTCAATCTCATGTGATCTTGATACACCATCTACTTTTGCCAATTCTTCACCTGCAAGCTTTGGTGGTCCACTTTCGAAATCGTTTGACCATGTAGGCATTCCTTCTGGGATTTCTTCTTCACCATCTGACTCACACCACCATTCTTCTTCTTCAATTTCAGCTTCAACGTCTTCGAACTCGTCAAGATCAACCTCTTCATCATCATGATACTTCGGTAGTTCCTTCCTCAAGAAGGGTTCTATCTTCTTCACACTTCTTGCTGCGATCACTCTTCTCACAGTACTTGATGGTTCACCTACCGCANATGATACTTCGGTAGTTCCTTCCTCAAGAAGGGTTCTATCTTCTTCACACTTCTTGCTGCGATCACTCTTCTCACAGTACTTGATGGTTCACCTACCGCAATAAACTTCTCAGGTCTCTGTTCCACTTCTGTTGTTCCTTCATCCAATCTCTGACGCACCGCCTCTGGTTCTCCGCCTCTTTCCAAGTTCCTCTAGGGCGAAGTGGGTGGCACTCCACCTGAATCCCGTATCATCTCTTCTGATCCATCACTTCGTTCACTTCTTCTTCTTCTTGTCACTCCTTGACCTCTGCTACTTGAACTGCTTGATGATCCCATTTGACCTTCACCTGGATCTTCGTTTTCATCTTGTTCATCATCGCTTGGAGGGTCTGATGCTGCAACTTGGCTCGGACTGAAATCTTTCAATTCATCTTCTTCTTGTCCTTGTTCTCTTCTTGGCACAACTTGTGGTGCATCACCGATTCCGGCCGCGATCTCAATTCCGCTGCTGGGCGGAAGCCTTTTCATCGCTCTCGTCGGTTTTCTACCCACTAGGGTATCCTGNTTGGCACAACTTGTGGTGCATCACCGATTCCGGCCGCGATCTCAATTCCGCTGCTGGGCGGAAGCCTTTTCATCGCTCTCGTCGGTTTTCTACCCACTAGGGTATCCTGAACATAATTCCATGGCGTTCCTGTCGCCTCTGCGAGTACTTCTAGATCGTACAGTGGCGTGCACTGCCGCATCGTTCTGCATTTCACTATGCCTTTTCTTGCACTCACCAAATTGAGGTTACTCACCGAATCCTTACCGACAAAGATACCTTTTCTCCAAGGTTCACCTTTTTCTTTCACTTTTGGCGCAGGCTTTGCCAAAACAACGCTTCCCCATGGTGATAACGTTCCTTTGTACTCTCTGTCGAATAGCACTTCGAACGGTGTAGATCCTTTCCTCACAACAAACCTGTTCAACAAGAATGCTGCGTGTCTTGCTGCCCACGGGTATANCATGGTGATAACGTTCCTTTGTACTCTCTGTCGAATAGCACTTCGAACGGTGTAGATCCTTTCCTCACAACAAACCTGTTCAACAAGAATGCTGCGTGTCTTGCTGCCCACGGGTATAACGTACTCTCTGACGTGATCTTCACTGTTGCTTCTGATTCAACGCCGTTCACCAAAGTCTTTGACAAGTTCCGCACAGTTTGAACCCATCTTTCAACTTGCAGCCCTTGATGTTCATCCGGTGCTACATCTTGTACCTCTGTATCCAGATTTTTCATCTTTCTGACTCCTTGCACCTTTTTTCTTAACGACAACATCGCAGGTTCTGTGTCCGTTCCCAGAATCACTTTTGAATTCAGTAACATCAATATACTCTACATACTTCCTCAACCAAATAAGCTGTTGCTTCTTTCGTTGGCACTGGAATCACATGAACAAACTTTGTAGCTTGATCAACCATGACTAAACCAATAGTCAGTGCATCTTTGTTGTCTTTTGTGTTTTCTTCATCCCTTGTTCCAGTAAACTTGAAATCCATTGAAACCAACGATGCTTCGTTTGTCTTCTCAGAAACCTCGAAGTTATCCTCTCTTGACCTTGTTGCCTGGCATCTCTCACACCAATCTGCCTTTGGCAAATGTGTAAGTTCGTGTTTCTTTCTCTCTTCCTCTGTCGGTTCTTCTGGCCTTTTCTCTCCGTTTGGCTCTCTTGAGAATTCCACTTCCAGCCCTTTGGAGATTTCAACCAGTTCTTTCATCTTGTTTGTTGCAACTGCTTGTTTCAACCTTTGCCAAACTTGTGCCTTGCTTCCTGTCTTTCCTATCTTCAGAAACTCACACGCTGTTCTCAGTTTCTTCAGCGTACTATCAGGAGTCAGTTCTACTCCAGCTACAACCATAGCTTCTTCCATTCTTTCTCCTAAGCTTGGCAGCTTTTCTTCAATAATCTTCCAGTCTCCTTCACCTTCCTTTGGAGGTTCACTTGGAAACAAATCTTCCATTGCTTCTCTGCTCTCCTTTTCCAGTGCTTCTACTGTCTTCTTCTTCTCTGTCGATCCTGAGCTTGGCTCTTCACTCTGCTTCATCTCGACATCTTCTTCTCTCTCCTGTTCTTTCCTCTTCTTCTTGACTGGCCTTTCATAATCACCGTACTCATCTAGTCCTACAGACTTTCTCTCCAAGATCGTGATGATCACTGATTGCTCTTTAGCTAGATCAATTTGTACTTCTTCGCTTCCTTTCCACTCTTCTGCGCACTCGAAGAATTCTAGCTCGTTCCAGATGATCTCTTCTCCTTCGTATCTCGTCACCAACGTAGTTCTGTACTTGAACGCTTTCACTTCATCGTTCGTTGGATCATACGTCTTGTTCATGTCCCAATCAAACCTTGCTGGCTTGCCATCTGACATGAAAAACCATCCTTCATGATACTTCATCTTTTCGAGGTCCTCTTCCATCTGCTTTATCAGCGTCAGCTTTCTCACTTGTGGCTCATCTTCTTTAATCACCTTCACTTGAGCTCTGTAAATCTTGAGGTCTGTCACTGTTGAATTTCTTACAAACCTCACCGGCACTCTTGCTCCCCCTTTCTTGAGAAACGCGTTGAACTGATCTAGAGGATCTAGTCCCCATCCAACTTTCCAAAGTCTGCCAACAGCAAACATTGGCTGTGTTACATCTCCAAACACTGCTGAGTCTCTCACCTTGATCACTCTTCCATCTGTCCTTTGAAACTCAAACGTGATGTTCGCTCTCGTCTCAGTCGTTCTGATCCTGTTTCCTTGGGCATCTTGAATAACCATCCTAAGCGCTGGGAGTTCAACCGTACCTAAGTCTTCACTGTAGTAACTCAAGGGTAACACATGGCAATCTGCTCCACTATCGAGCACGACTTCTACCAGTGGTTCTGAATACCTGGCACTAACGGCCCTTATATGATAACCTGGACTTGGGATCTCAACTGGCTTCTCTAACCAAACTTGCTTGGAAAGATCTATCTCTTCTTCTGAATCTGTAAAACCTGGACTTGGGATCTCAAATGGCTTCACCATCCAATCTTGTTTGGTTTCATCCCATCTCAAGATATTCTCTCCGGGCTTTGCCTTCTTTGCGTTCTCTTTGTCCACTTCCAAATCGTCATACCACTCATGAAGTTCATCTCTCTCATACTCTTCATCATCACTCTCATCGGCTATGTTAGCGACTTTCACCACTTTTTCGCTCTCGGTCACCTTCACCACTCGTACTGACCAATCATGTGCTAGGTCCNGAAGTTCATCTCTCTCATACTCTTCATCATCACTCTCATCGGCTATGTTAGCGACTTTCACCACTTTTTCGCTCTCGGTCACCTTCACCACTCGTACTGACCAATCATGTGCTAGGTCCTCGAACATTCCTATCAGATCTACATAATCATCATCTTCCTCAATCTCTTCAATGATAGGCATTGGCGTTGTAACCAACCTTCGAACCTGTTCATTTCCTTTTGCTGCTGGTGCTGTTCTTGCTTGTGGTTGCGTTGATGAACTTGCTTGTGCATCTGTGTTCCAATCCTCTTCTCCAGTTTCCTGAACATTTCGCACCTTTCCTTTTCCACCTTTCGCCTTTCCTTTTCCACTTGGTGCCGACCAACACTCAGAGGCAATGTGGCCGGTCTTACCGCAATTGTAACATACAACTCCTTGTCCACCTTTTCCTTTTCCACTTTCGNTTCCACCTTTCGCCTTTCCTTTTCCACTTGGTGCCGACCAACACTCAGAGGCAATGTGGCCGGTCTTACCGCAATTGTAACATACAACTCCTTGTCCACCTTTTCCTTTTCCACTTTCGTAGCCTTTACCTTCAACCTGCCGCACACTCTTTCCACCTTTCTTTCCTCCTTTGCCTTTTCCGTAACCTCTTCCATAACCTCTTCCAAAACCTCTTCCTTTTCCTTTCGATCCTCTGCCACCTTTTCTTCCTCCGTATCCTTTTCCTTTTCCTTTGTCTCCTTTTCCTTTCTTGTAGTAGATTCTGTCCAACTCCGTTGGTATTGGTCCTTGATAAGGCTTGTTGCTTGAGTGTGTCGTTGGATCTGGGACACTCAAAGATCCCAGGATGTTTTCTGCTGACCATGTCTGGTTGCTTCTTTCATACTGTAGCAGCNTTGGTCCTTGATAAGGCTTGTTGCTTGAGTGTGTCGTTGGATCTGGGACACTCAAAGATCCCAGGATGTTTTCTGCTGACCATGTCTGGTTGCTTCTTTCATACTGTAGCAGCTTTGTTGTTCTCAATTCATCATACACATGCTGCTTTAGATTTTGTGGTATCCCTTTGAGCAACGTTCCAATCTTGAGATCTTCTCATACTCTGAAACGAGCTTTTCGAACGTTAGCACGTAATCCATCAACGATGCTGCTTTGCTCATTGCTGGGAACCCAACTAGTGCCTGGGCCATGGCTAAGCTTCTCGACCTTGAACTTGGCTCCAGTTCCGCCGTCAGCTTTCTCCACACTTCAAAACCATTAATTCCACTGACGCTTCGTAACACTTTCAGCGGTCTGTTCTTCAGGTAGCTGCTCAACACAGAGTAGAGCTTCATACCTCGATTCATCCTTTCTCGATCATTACCGAAGAACGCATTTGTAACGTCGTTACTTATCTCTGCTTTCTGATCTTCAGCACTCTTCAAGTCACCCAAGAAAGCTTGGTCCATAAACGCTAGAAAGTTCTTGAACGTAAACGCCCAGTCGCTCCATTGCGACACTTCTTCTTCAATCNATCTTCAGCACTCTTCAAGTCACCCAAGAAAGCTTGGTCCATAAACGCTAGAAAGTTCTTGAACGTAAACGCCCAGTCGCTCCATTGCGACACTTCTTCTTCAATCGTTGCAGGGCTAAACGCTTCTGGTGGCTTCAGAATCTTTCCTCGGCGTTCCCGCCGATGATCTTGCTTCTCCTGGCGCTTCAACCAATCTTTGCAATGCTGCCGTCAGCTGAGCTTGTTGAGTCGCAGTCTGCGTTGCAACTCTTGTCATAGCTTCCGCCGCTTGGCCCAAATTGTGCATCAACAGATGGAACCTCTCTTGCTGATTCGGCTGCTGCGGCTGCGGCTGTGGCTGTTGCTGTTGCGGATCCATCCTTTCAACAGCTTGGCACCTTGACAAGATGCTCTTGGATAACCGTAACTTCTTGTCTTTTCTCCTTCTATCTTTTTTCTTCCAGCCTTCGCTGGCTTCCCTGGATCTTTGCTTCTTCAGCTGCTGGTCTCTGCCAACAGCTCCGCTACCATGAAAGTTTAAAACCTTTTACCAACACTCCACTTTAAATCACAGGACGGACGCTCTTCACTTTTCCCGCTACGTCCGCTGTGCTTGAGCCTCCGTTTGACCTACGGATGCACAGTGGTGACATGCGAAATTAGGCTTGCAATACCGACTATGCTTCAAATGAAATGTTTGTTAAACTCGGAAACACAAAGCTGTTGATCGATCGAAATATACTTCTTCTTACCTTGTGCATCAAAAACCCATCGAACACGCTCTCCCGTGAACGTCAGGTCGTTCTTGTCCTCATGGCCGACAGTGAAGTGTTCCTTTATCTGTTTAAGGAACCAAGTGAGGAACTCAGGGGTTCCGCTGATGGTGAGATCATCAACATGAAGGCTCATCACTCCCGGCCCTTGCTCGGACTTCCATGCACAGGATCCACGAAGTGTTCAAGCAGATGATCGACAAGCTCAGGCGAGAGCTCAGAAAGGCTCTGGCACATTGGGCGCCGACGCTACCTATATTCCGTGAAGTCCAGTCCAACATCAGACCCCCGTCTGAAACTCGAACCTTTTGATTCATTCCAGAAAACAATCATGGACCAATCGGTTGCTTGTATATCCTGAAGACAAGGAAGCAACTGCGATATCGTCAAGAAAAACATGGTCATGATCACCCCTGTTCCATAAGATGACAACAGCATCAGGATGACGATGAACCAAGGAAGTGTCTTCCCATAGGTCCCCCTGTAAGCATTGCAATACTCAAGCTCCAGGTAAGGAAGAGTCAGCTCTCGAACGCTTTTGATCATAGGTCGCAGGGCAGCAGCCTCTGCAGACGCGGTCTGCAGATGCGGACGTGTGAATTTCCAAATCGGTACCCGGCAAAAGATTGTCAGTGTAAGGCAGGGTCTGAACCATTGACGACGTAACAAAACGCTGTGGAGCGGCAAACTGAAGAGGCTGTGGAAGCTTCCCTCTTGCATTGTTAGAGAGCATCGAGGACTCTTCTTGAGAGGGAAGAACAGGCAAGCCTCTGAATTCCGGACCGATCGCGGATACAACGCACACAGTGTTCCATCATCAAAGTCTTCAAAGATGTCTTCAAACAAATAGAGTTGTCTGAGATCCGAACGATGGTCACCACTAAGACACTGTGACGGGAGGACAGCAAACCGAGGATCAAGGGTCGTCGTCGAGTCATAGCCGTCATCGACCGACTCCAAACGATCCAAGGATCCTGCAGGCATGTTAGTGCGGAAGGAAATCTCACCATGCTGCTGTCCCCCCTTGTTCTTGAAGCTGCTTCTCCACTTCAGCGAGCGACTGCCTTGTGAAAGCCAGAAACCCGAATACGAAGGTTACAGAAATATCCCCATCCTTTGTCGTCCTGCCATCGGCACACTTCAGCACAAAGATGCCATAAGGCGGTTCGATCCTCTTCAGAGGGATCGGCAGAGAGCTGTTCTGGGGTACTTGTCTCTACATCAAACAGATCACAGCCGGAGACTGTCAATTGGCAATTCCTTGCCCGTGCTATTTTTCTTCTCTTCACTGCTTGTCGAACAGTTACCTTCTCTGCATAACCTTCATCAGCCAAGGCCTTAGCCATGATCGACCAGTGCGTATAAACAAAAGCACTGCGGTCTCAGCACGATTCGGCCAAGGAGTCCGAGGTCCACAAGGATATGGGGTTATGCCATGAAACTTGTCATAGGACATGAACTGTGGTGTGAAAAAGGCTAGATCACATACGATTCCTGACAGAATGCCGTTGTTCTCCTCTGTCATTGGCGAAAGGCTCCCAGAGTCTCGGGCGCTTCTGCCAGGCTTGTAAGAGCCGTAGCCCACAGGAGATTAAAGGCACCGTCTTATTAGGAAACATCTCGCTCTATGTAAAAGTTGTCAGCTATATGCGAAGCTCTCGTATATTGCAGAGCTCAATTGTATTGCTCCAGAAATATGTGAAATATTCAGTCCAATCAAATATTGTACTCGGCGGTCCAGTGTTTTGACTCAGGTGGCTGGCTTCGCGCTTGTAAGTTGCGACGGCTGGGGGATAGGCCCACACCGCGCAACGACACGCTAGACCCAACTGGGTTGGGCTCCTCAACGAGGAGACAACTTCCGGCCAGAATCGGAAAACTAAGGGAGTGGTGGGCGGGTGAAAAATTTGTCATACCCGCTGTGTTATGACAAGTTGTGCCTGAACTACCAGAGTCCTGCACATGTTTCATGTTCGCCTACCTTGAAGAGGCGAGCGTCGCGAAGCAACATGCTGAAAACATGAAACATGAGTAAAAACTTCATGCAAATTGCAAGTCATGCATGAAAAAGGAGACATGTCGTGTAAGCTCCAACGTGCCAGAAAATTCAAGCTGTGCAANAATTGCAAGTCATGCATGAAAAAGGAGACATGTCGTGTAAGCTCCAACGTGCCAGAAAATTCAAGCTGTGCAAAGGCAAGGACTTCAAAGCTGTGGTAAACGCCGGAACATCATGAGCACGTTGCGGGCCAATTTCCTAAAGACAAAGCCAGCATAAAAATGCACGCTTTCGTCTTATTAGGAAACATCTCGCTCTATGTAAAAGTTGTCAGCTATATGCGAAGCTCTCGTATATTGCAGAGCTCAATTGTATTGCCCCAGAAATATATGTCTAATATTCAGTCCAATCAAATATTGTACTCGGCGGTCCAGTGTTTTGACTCAGGTGGCTGGCTTCGCGCTTGTAAGTTGCCCCCAGAGTGGCAGCGCGCTCACAGCTCAGCCCAGGGTTCGTCCGAAAGCCTGAGCAGTACAGACGTGAGTCGTTCTACACTGGGAAGCTCAAAGGCTTCGGCGCCGAAGTCTCGACAGGCCTGAACGAGGCCTCCCCGTGAGTGCAGATCTCCTGGGTTAGAAAAAGAAGCGACTCTCTCATACCAGATCAGGGATGGGCGTTCGAGCTCAGCGTGTTGACTCACTCGAGCCATACTTCTGAGCGTCACCGAATCCGCTGTTCCTTTCATGAGAGCGAAACGCTCAGCTTCATTGTCAATCCAGGCCACTACAGGGATGGATTGAAAGCTTTGCTTCATTGTGACTCGGAGGGCCAAGAATGCCCACATCTCGATCTGACAAATGATCTGCTCCCCTGCTTCTTTGATCCACAGATTGATCAAGTCTCGGGGGACAGGTATGTCACACGCGATTGTCTTCCCCGTGGCACAGCAGTGTACCACAGCCCCCGCCCCAGCCTTTCCTGATTCCCACGCCCCGTCCGTGAATACGAGGAGTGGGGGGCCCTGGATGCCCAGATCAAAGGTCCTGGGGGGAGTCGCTCGCAACAACGTCACTGCTACCCTACACAGCCCTTGAAAAGTCCGGGACTCAGGATTGACAGCAGCTTTGTTGAGGCCCTTAGCGAGGAACCGCAAACCTTTGTTGTAGAAGAAGCCGGAGGCGAAGTTCAGGTGACCCTGCATCTCCGATTCAACCGTCACCTCGTTCATCCAAGCCGTTTCGGAAGCCGAGGAAACCAAGCTTTCGACCCATAAGAACGTATCCGCCTTTAGCCAATCGTTGAACATGTAGCAGAACGGCNTCTCCGATTCAACCGTCACCTCGTTCATCCAAGCCGTTTCGGAAGCCGAGGAAACCAAGCTTTCGACCCATAAGAACGTATCCGCCTTTAGCCAATCGTTGAACATGTAGCAGAACGGCTGCAAGGGTGTGGAAATTAAGTGGGTTTGGGGTTTAAGGGGTTGAGGATTTCAGGGTTTAGGTTTTGGGAACCTAGCAAGTCTAGGGCTGNGTGTGGAAATTAAGTGGGTTTGGGGTTTAAGGGGTTGAGGATTTCAGGGTTTAGGTTTTGGGAACCTAGCAAGTCTAGGGCTGGAGGGGTTTGGGGTTTAAGGATGTTTCAGGGTTTAAGTTTTGGGAACAAAGCAGGTTTAGGACTCAAGGGGTTTAGTTTAGGGCTTCAAGGGTTTAAGTTTCTGGGTAGGGGTTATTTTACCATAGGGTGTCGCAACGAGACCCAGCCTTCAAATCNATCCGCCCAGCAGCTGCTGCAGCTGCAACTCCGTTTTGAACACACCGACATCCTCTTTTCGCCGCCTATACGTGTTCGTAGTGCAGCGGCGGGAGGTCGTGAACTCGAAGTTCTTAGTAACGTCTTAGTACATGCCCATGCTTGGCGGAAAGCAATCTTCTCGCTGTCCAAGAGCACCTGGTAGAGTTCCCTGACATCAGGCCTATGTTTCATAGCCCGTTGCATAGCCTGCCCCGTAGCC
>BGNK01005422.1:5994-21181 GCA_003297005.1 Symbiodinium sp. clade A Y106
GGTTGCTCTTAGGTTTAGGGTTATGGGTTTTGCTGCTAGATTCCGAGTCGCAGCAGCAGCCGCCTTGTGTCCCGAACGACGTGCCCACACCTGCTTGTGACGACGACGCGTCAACCTTGCGCGACGACGACCCTTCGAGTGAGGAGCCCTTGTCTGTGCCCAACGAGACCAGAGCATCCTCTGACGAACCCTTGTCAGAACCGGAGCACAACAGCGATGATGACAGTGCCGGGAGTGACCATCAACCACCTCTTGGTGCACCTGATGCAACATTGGAGCCGGCGAACAATGCCATAGTCGCGGTTCCCATTGCAGCTGCAGAGCCTCACGGGAGATTCGATGGTTTCCAGTTGCTTGTGTATCATGCGCCGATTGCAGGACGCAGATGGCATGTGTTCCGAGGTTGTTGGGGCCTGAGTCGAGCCACTGTCATTGCTGAAGAGGAGCTTGGTGTGCTCCTGCGTCGCGACCCGACGATCACCATGTGCCTGATATGCATGAATCGAGTTCGCAATGACCTACGATTCGCAAGGCCGTGAACACCCTGAACCCGAGCCTTTTCAGTAGTTTTGCAGTGTAGTCCTGCCTTGTAACACAAGCTTGGATTGCCGATCCGTTGTGACTTCAGTGCACTTGTGAAATCAATGCTTGGACGTCCATGTTACCAGCCTCTTTGGGAAGCCAGACCCACTTGGGCTGAAGGGACTCACATCCGCCACGCCAAAGGCGATAGCTTATGAGTTCGAGCGTGACAGGTCTGTGTCACCCCTTTTTGCGACTTCCTGCCTTAATCCCTGACGTCTTGAACTAGCCAGCAGCGCTAGAGCATGGCATCTTCTTGAGAACAGCTTGGAGAGCTTTTCTTGCGGCCCGTCGGCCTTCGCATGCAGTTGAGTGCTACTCCTGCATTGCACAGGTTAGGTCCGAGGTCCGTAGCAGGCAGGGAAGTTTCACACCCGACGAGGTCCAGGACTGCGGTCAGTCCGCGCTCGACCGCAAACAGACAGCAAAGTGCGGTGTGACTTGCTCGGCATGTGCATGGCGGCTTGTATAGGTTCCCTTCCTTGAAACTCGTTTGTTCGACACTTTCGAGTTTTCCACTGTTGACTTGTAAGCTCAGTGCTCTGTCACGCAGTGATGAACACAAGCAAATCCAGCATGAGATCAAGAGGACTCTTGTGCATTTGGGCGGGGTGTTTGTGTTTTACCGAACTTGCACCCAGGAAGGAAGGAAGGAGTTTGAAGTTTTGAGGAGTAGGATTTGTGAAACAGTNGATCAAGAGGACTCTTGTGCATTTGGGCGGGGTGTTTGTGTTTTACCGAACTTGCACCCAGGAAGGAAGGAAGGAGTTTGAAGTTTTGAGGAGTAGGATTTGTGAAACAGTTTTCCTATTCGCTCTCTTGTTTTCCAGACATGCAGCTTTGCCGCCATTGCATGTGTGCTGAGTATATGTCATATCGCAGGCGCTTTGTTCCGAAGGTGAAAACATTCAAAAAGAGCTTCCAGCCGAAGGGGTCAAAGCGGCCCGTGCCGAGGAATTGGGCGTTATCCGGCAGATGGGAGTGTGGGAAGTCATACCCGTCCTGCTGGAGAAAAGGTGATTGGAACACGGTGGGTGGATGTCAACAAGGGAGATTCTGCCCGACTCAAGCTCCGATCCCGTTTAGTTGCTCACGAACTCAAAAGGCAACGAGGACCAGCACAGCCAGAAGACCAGTCTACTTGGAGCGATTTTTTCGCTGCTATGCCACCGCTCAGCTCACTACAGGCGCTGTTCACTCTAGCGACAACAAAGCAAGTACCCAACGACCGGGGAAAGCTGACACCCGTGGATTCAGGAGGCGAGGTCTGCATCATGTTTCTGGATGTGAAGAAAGCTCATTTTTGGTCACCCGTGCGACGGAGACTATTGGTTGAGCTACCACCAGAAGCTGGAGAAGGCAGAGACAAGGTTGGGCTTCTGAAGCGTTCCTTGTATGGAACCAGAGATGCGCCTTCCAATTGGGAGAGGGCCATCAAAGATGCTTTGGAGAAGCTAGGCTCAATCCATGTCTGTACTTCCACCAAGAACGAGCTCTGAGACTTAACGTCCATGGTGATGACTTCACAGTGGTGGGAAGTTACGAGCATCTCAAGTGGCTGGAGTCTGAACTGGGCAAGGTTTGGACACTAGAGACAAGGGGAATCTTGGCTAGACCCGGTTCGGGACTGCCAGGAGTGACCCAGAAGATCTCGGTCTTGAACCGCCTGGTGACATGGACCAATGATAAATTCAATGGATGTTTCCTGACTGGTCTGGAATGCGTTGTGTCACAAACTCCGAATGGCTTTCGCTCAATGAGCCACAAGTCCTCGCAAACCGTTGCGGTGACAAAGTTGTTTGCTGATCTGTTTGCCAATGGGCTAACATGCTCCTTCTGCGTTGTGTCTCACACCGGCAACGGTAAGAGCACAGAACAGAGCATCCACGCTCAATCAAGCTGCCGACAACTGCCAAGAAGTCGTCAATGCAGCGTAACGATTCCAAGCTTCCCACAGAATAGCAAAGGCAAGTACAATCATCAAGACAAGTACAATCATCGGTTCCTTCACTAAAACACGTGCAATTAGCACAAGTACAGTCATCGCAACAATCATTACAATCCTCGGTTCCTCGGCACACGCTTGACAACCAAGCAACCGTTGGGGTCGAAACCAACCCAACTCTGCAGCAGGTCGAGTTCACTTGCAAACCTGATCTGTCGAACACTACCTTGCGGTGTACTCGCAGTATGCAAGACTTCAGTTTCCTGCCACAGCGTGTGATTAGCAAGACCATTGGGGTGATATAAACACAGGCAACGGACATCATGACAAAGATATTCCTTGTGGTAAGCATGATGAAACGAAAGAGGTCGATGATGCTGCGCGCTGGTAGCGACAAAGCAGCTGAACTTTACCTCGAGGTCAACCGGAAGGCGAACGACTATGTTCGGTCGTACGATGGCAAGATCATCCAAGGGAGACAGATCATTGCGATGATGTACGAGAGTTTTAGGACTCGCGACAGATTAGACATGATCGTGTCTCTGGACTACCTTGTGAAATTACAGTTCCAAGGCGACAACAAGCTGCATCAGTTCAAGCAAACGTGTCTGGAGATTCTCAATCGTATGCGGCCAGAAGATGTCCCTTCTGAGAAGGCGTTACGTGATCTACTACACAGCAAGATCAAGGAATCTCCGGGCATGAATTTTGAGCTGGGATTGCACTATGAGAACTTGACCTATGATGATCCTAAATGCTCTTACAAGCATCTCATGAACATCATTGATCGAACTATCATGAGACGGCGAGAACAGTCCAACTTGACGCAGACGCAGATTGGCTTACGTCAGATGTTGGANGCTCTTACAAGCATCTCATGAACATCATTGATCGAACTATCATGAGACGGCGAGAACAGTCCAACTTGACGCAGACGCAGATTGGCTTACGTCAGATGTTGGAGGGAAAGGACCTCCTTGCTGCTCCAGCCAAACCTACATCACCACCACCTACCGGTGGGAAGCCCAACAAGGGTAATGGAAAGCCAGATGACGCAGCTCCGGTTCTTCCACAGAGCAAAGCCAAAGCACACGCCAAAGGCAAAGGGAAGCCCAAGAAGCCTACAAGGAGTGCGTCTACCGATTCCAAGCCCGACAAGAGCAAGAAGCATATTCGATGCAAATTTCACTTCGTAGGAACGGCGACAAATGTCCATTCAGTCATTCCAAGAAGACTCCTGAAACACCTTCTCGCTCGAAGACGCCGAGTCCATCGGGACGAACCGGAAATCAAGTATGCTTTACTTTCCGGAAAACGGGATCCTGCTCTCGTGAGAATTGTCCATTCAAGCATGAAGCAGCTCCTGCCACTCCGGCAGCAAAAGCAGAAGCGAAGGCTAAAGCTAAAGCGGAGGCGAAGGCCAAGTCCGAGCCCAGCGCTGCAGCCAAGAAGACCGCGAAGTCCAAAGCTAAGCCTGCCGCGCCTGCGATTCGTATGTGCCGAGCATGGAATCCATCAGCACCTGACTGCTTGTGGGGTGATCGATATACAATGTTCTTCGATTCGAGTGACCCGTCGCAGATTGACACTGGCCATCAAAATGAATGAGCTGACATCGACATGCCTGATGGCGCTGTCAAGAAATGCGAGGACCCAAGGGGTCCCACTGGTCACAAGTGGATTGGATATACATTGTTTGTTCCGCTTGATCGGCCGACTGCTGACAAGAATGCCGAGCANGGCGCTGTCAAGAAATGCGAGGACCCAAGGGGTCCCACTGGTCACAAGTGGATTGGATATACATTGTTTGTTCCGCTTGATCGGCCGACTGCTGACAAGAATGCCGAGCAGCAGACTGACGACAAGAGTGCCTCGAAGCCGAAAATGTTGAAGATCCCAGGTGAACCATCGGAGAGTGAAAGGAGACTACATGAGTTGACTCATCTCCCTTACCGTGACTGGTGTGAGCACTGTGTCAAGTCGAAGGGACGACAGAGTCATGCCGTGAAGAAGAATGACCGGCAACCAGTGATTCAGATTGATTTCTCCTTTCTNACTCATCTCCCTTACCGTGACTGGTGTGAGCACTGTGTCAAGTCGAAGGGACGACAGAGTCATGCCGTGAAGAAGAATGACCGGCAACCAGTGATTCAGATTGATTTCTCCTTTCTGTCGACGGAGAATGATCTTCCGAAACGAACGATCTTGAATGCAACCGACGTGCAGACTCACTGTTCTCGCAAGTGCAAGAGTCGACTGGCTTGAAGTTGACATCGGAATCTCCAACGCTCACTCGGTGCGTGAAACATGCACAATGGCTGATTAATCGATACCTGATTGGATCTGACGGCAAGACTGCCTACAGCCGAAGGTGGTCACGTGAGTACAATGGATCACTGTGCATGTTTGGTGAGTGGATTGACGCAAAACTGCCTATCAGCAATAAAGTGAAGATTCCAGTGTACCTAAAAAAGGACACTGAGGCAGATGAGGTCATCCTCGGGAATGCGAATGGAGTCTTCAACGTCCGCGCTGTCAAGAGGAAACCGCCTTCTCAGCAATGGAATGCGGTTGAAGTTACCAAAATGTTGTCAGTGCCATGGCAACCCAAAGGTGATGGAGTTGATTCGACTGCGTTCGTAATGACGCCTGATCTTGGAGTGAAAGGTAGAGTGAAGCCTCCTCCAGGATTGTCACGCGTCGAAGAGGAAGATGAGGAGAATGAACAGCTTGAAGACTTGGCGCCAGGACAGAGTGAGAGTCTGACTGTTCAAGATCTCTTAGAAAATGACGGTTCTGACCGTGCGCCTGCAGAGACTGTTCATGAACCTCCAGATCCTGGAGAGAATGCACCAAAGAAAGCAAGGATTGATCCAGATACTCCTGCGACTGAGCCTGTGAATAGGCAAATGAGGATCTCAGCAGTGCATCATGTCATTGCTGGAGTGATTCAATCGTGCAAATGGCTTGCGTCGATTGTTGGAGTTGATGTGGTTGTTGGAAAAGATGGAACGAAGATTGAGGTCGAGGTTAAGGCCGAGGAAGGAGAGATTGAGCAGGAAATGAGGCTTGCAGAGCCACTGCTCTGAAAAAAGGGAGTTCCCTCCTGAGGCTGAGAAGAAAGGAATGATGAAAGAGATGAACTCAATGAAGGACTTTGACGTGTATGATGAAGTGCTTGTCAAAGACTGTACCGAGGTACAGGTCAATGAGGCCCTCGATTGCAGATGGGTCAAAGTCTGGAAGAATGAGACTGACCTGAGGTGCAGAGTTGTTGTTGGAGGTTGTTTCCAGAATGAAATGCGAAAGGACTTCATGTCCAGACTGTCAGAAGAGGTTTTGCTCAAGACTGTTTCGGACACACCGTTGAGTCCTGAAGAACACTCGGTGTACAGGACTGCAGTTGGAAAACTGCTGTGGTTGGCACGGATCAGAGGTGACATTGCTTATGCGACGAAAGAATTGAGTCGGGATGTGACTGCCCCGACAATGCAGAGTGTCGCCAAGCTTAAGCATTTGTTGCGGTATCTGATTGGTGCCAAAATGTGTGTCTTGAGACTGCGTCCATCTTACCAGCTGTCTGATGGCAGCTGTTCGTTGGATGTGAGTGTCTATGTGGACTCCGACTGGGCAGGATGCTCGAAGACATGGAAGTCAACCAGCGGATCCACTGTGAACATACTTGGGTGCAATATGGTGAGCACTGCAAGAACCCAAGGTACATTGGCATTGTCGAGTGGTGAAGCGGAGTTGTATGCTATTGGCCAAGGAGTGTCGGAAGCACTGTTCCTTCGGTCAATGTTGCTTGAAGCAAAGCTGGCGAAGAAAGTCAATGTGATTGCCCACACTGACTCAACTGCCGGTAAGTCAATGGCAACCCGCTTTGGCACTGGAAAGAAAACAAAGCAGGTGGAACTGAGGTTCCTATATGTGCAGAATTTGGTGCAAATGGGTTTGCTTAGAATGGCAAAGATTGATGGCACGCGGAATCCCGCAGACCTAATGACCAAATATGTTGCCACTGATGTGTGGCAAAGATTAAAGAACCATTTGGGAGTGGTTTCAAATTGGTTCAAAGGTAATGCGGTTTCTGATGCTCATATGACTGATGATCATGTTGCCGCCTTGAATGCTCACTGCATGCCCCGCCCTCCCACCCCGAGTGCGCGTTCTCTTCACTGTGCGTGCATGTACTCTGCGTGCGCTGTGCGCGAATGCTTCTCTAGGCGTCGTAGGACTGAAGTCCACGCCGAGGGACTGAGTGCATGAGCTTCCGATTGCAGTGTGTGCATGTCCTTGAGTGAGTGAATGCAACATGTCAATGCTGTTTTGTCTAATGTAAAGTGAAGCCGACTGCTTGTCATGACTGCGTGTGCACTGTTTGTTTCCCTGAAAAGCCCAAAACCAAAGAAAGAGAGTGTGAGAGAGTTTTCCGATTCGAAATGTCTTCTTCGATTGGCAGAAATGCAAGATTTCAAGACTTGCCGATTTCGAATGAGATTGGATTTTCGCCGAAATGTTTCTCTCGATCGGTTTCGCCGAATGTCGAATCGAGTGATTGCAAGTGGAGGTTGCCATGCAAGGGACTGTCTGAGACAATTGCCTTGCTGAATGAGATCAATGTGTTTCCCCGAAATGTTTTCTCTGATTGCTTCCCTAGTGCGACTGTAGATTGCTCCGAGTGCCTGTGCGACTGCCTCCTTGCTTCGACTGTAGCAATGGCTAACCCCGCAATGCCGACTGTTCCTGAAGTCCAGTACGAAGAGATGACTGGAGAACAACTGGCACACGATCTTGCCAGCCTCTCTGGCAGGAGTGTCACTGACATCCAGAATGAAGGTGTCCATGTGACGTTGATTATGATGAATGCGGCAGGTGAACTGCCATTCGACAGGCCAGACCTACTTCGACTGGCAAGAGGCGAATCTTATGTTCGCCCGATTGACTCAGCAAGGGTGACTGTAAGGAATGGTGGCAGAACGCTTGTGGTTGATGGAGAGATTGCTCCTTCGGTGCCACTGGAAGCAATGACCAGCAATCAGATGATTGATGCGAATCTGGGAATCAGGCCTGACCCCAGGACTGCAGCAATGTTGGTTCAGACGAATGCTGAGCAGACTGCTTCCGCTGGAATCCCGCCGACTGCCGCACCAGAGATTGGCAGGAATGACTTTCCTGTGGAGTCCTTGCATCTAATGAATGAGACACTGACGACACATCGGCTCTCGAGGAATGGTCCGGTGAATCGAGAAGTGTCTGCCGCACTGACAAGAATGGACATGGGCAAGGATGTCACGAAGGTTTGGCAGCGACTGGATGAGTATGTGACGACTGACAGCCAGATCGAATGTGACAAGATCGCAATGGATGCCTGCGAGATTGCCAACCGACTGAATGATGCTCAGGTCGGACTGGCAGAAGCAGTGTATCGCCGTGAGTGGAATGATGAATGGGCCCCGATCCTGTCCCTTTTGATCCCTGCGACACGGAGTGGCGGACTGTCGGGGTGCAGATTTGAGCACCCCGATGAGCACTCGAATGGCCCAATGTCAAGCCTGAGATTGAGAATGAACTCACTGGGCATCAATGTGGTCCAGAACGGCCCGAATGAGTGCATGGTGGAGACTGCCTGGTATGCAATGTCCAAGGCAGAGAGAATGTTCCTTGAGAAGGGACACTGGCGCATCGAATGGAAGCTCACTGCCAATGCAAAGGAGAATGTCGTGCGCGACCTGGCGAATGTCTACGACTGGATAATGCTTCCCGCGAGTGTTGGCGAGAAGTTCTTCCGGAATGGCACGATTGAACTGTGGAAGTTCCCGTGCCATCAGCTGAATGGCAGCTTTTGCGCACTGTCAGCAATGCGCAAGACCGTGCAATGGTACTGCCAAGGATGCTTCGCTGAGAATGCCGACTATGAGGGAGTTGTCTGTAGCAAAAATGAAGCCCGCGAAAATGGGTCGCAGCTTCGAATGGAAAAATGAAGCTTGAGAATTACTTCAATCGTCAGTTCACTGACCACATCTCCACCCAGAATGGCTACCTGGAGAATGACGATGAGCATGTGGGTGTTGCGAATGTGCGCAAGAAGTGGATCTGGATTGTTCCGGATGATTCTTCTCAGATGAGCATGGGCATCATCAGAATGCCGCAGACTGAGAACATGATGTGCCGCCCGCATGGCACACCACTTCTCTGCCTCGCAGAAATGGCAGAATGGAACCGACTGGCCACTGTGCGCCCAATGGCTTGATCGAGTGGCGACTGATGGGACACACAATGGTCCCCTTGGTTCAGGCCAATGCATCCGGACTGCATCACGACTGCTCGACCTGGGAGGAGTTGTATGAAGACGATGACGGCGAGCTGGTGAATGCTTGGAATGGCCCTACCTCCTCGAATGCTCCAATGCCATCCAAGAAGGCAAAGACAATGGCATCTTCAAGCTCAGCGACTGTTCCCTCGGATGTCGCGAATGCCTTGATCCCGGGAGCTGAGGTTGTGCTTCGAATGAACTCGAAGGCAAAGCGAGCAGCAGCACTGAGTCGCAATGAAATTCAGGAGTGCTTTGTCTATGTTGAAATGTTGAATGGATTTCTTCCGCGGATTGCAGAGAAAGTTCTCGGATTCAATGTTGTACACAGTATTGCCCGACTGTGAGCACATCGACTGTACAGTGCAATGTGCCTCCCCCTTTTGCGAATGACTCGAAAAGTCCACGAATGACAGCAATGCGTCTGAGTTTGTTTTCTTTCTACTGTTGGCGAATGCTGCTTTGATTGTTTATCATTGGTTCGTTATTTGAGTGATCTTCGATTGAAGTCAAGATCAAGGGACTGTGTTAAATGACACGAGCCCACTGTGCCCCTAATGTTCACGATGCATTTGTGAATGCAACAATGCCGAATGGCATTGGCTCAAGACTGGACGACTGCTTGATGCACAAAGGAAGCTTAACTGTTGTGTGATTGCGGAAAGGGATTGATCTCTAGGTTGCTTGTAACTTGTAACTGTTTGGATTGTATAGTGGAATTTGCACTCTCGCTCTCTCGCTCTCTCTCTCTCTCTCTGTCTCTCTCTCTCTGTCTCTCTCTGTCTCTCTCTGTCTCTCTCTCGCTCTCTCTCTTTCTCTCTTTCTCTCTTTCTCTCTTTCTCGTTCTCTCTCTCTCTCTCTCGCTCTCTCTCTCTCTCTCTCGCTGTCTCTATCTTTTCTCTCCTTCTTGTGTATATACATCCATACTTGATTACGTTTGTACATACTTACTATGTGCATCTGCACATACAAGCACATACGAGATAGCCACCGCCTGGTCTTTGCCAAAACGTCTGGGAGGCCATCGGCCCTGCGCGCAAGTGGCAGATGCCTGGGGGGTCGCTCACTCTCTGGCCGCGCTTGGAGTTCTACGTGGCTGACGGTGTCTTCTTGAACAGGCATCGGCTTAGAAATTTGGGGTTTGGAAAATTGGTTCGGCAAGCAGTGCGGGCCTAACGTTGTGGCAAACTGTATTGTTGTCGGGCTGCGCACCCCGGATGCGCTTGCGGCATTTGGACGGATTCATTCTAGCAGTAGGGATATCCATGCCATTGAAGGCGGCAATTATTTACTCGCCGATTTGTCAATGGCCGACGGGTCATCTGCTCTCGATGGGAACGAAGTCGGTGCGCTGACAGCCGCTCATTATCCGGAAGTTCTGTCGAAAATGCAACTGCATGCTGTCGAGAGGCCACAGAAAGAGCTGGGCAATAAGGGCCGTGGCAAGTGACTTCCACTGGGTCGTAAATCTCCATGTCGCAGTCATGCTCGCTACTTCGACTCCTGCACTCCTGGACGAAGTGGCAATGTCGAGTCATGGGATTAAGCCGTCGGCACTAAGCCCTCGGTGTTCTAGTGCTTACCATCCGAGCCTTTAACAGGTGGGCAAGCGAAGAAGTTGGCCCTGTCTTCCACCACGGCATCAAGAACCCCGATGAGGTCACCTCCTTCTACTATCAGGCCAGCGTGCTTCGAACGAGATGAGCCTGAGTTGGGCCCAAGTCCCAAGCATCCGCTCCCACATTTGAGGACCTGGAGCGGTGCGAGGTGAATGCCTCCTCGGTGCTGCGCAGCGCTGCGCAGCTGGGAGAGACGGCCCTCCACCTGGCGCAGAGCTACCCAGAATACTTTCCGGCAGGCGAGCCTGGCCCAGCGGAGAAGAGTTTCGCTGTCTCTGTTTGCTGAGAGGCAGCACCTGCAAGCAATGCGCAGAGCGGTGCATGAAGAGCTTCAGCTGCCAGCCGCTGGAGGCGCACAGCCCGCACATCCCCGGGCCTTCCCAAGTTGAGAGAACTCCGAAGTAGCCGCAGGACGCAGAAGAGCCGCGCCCCAAGCAGGCACAGCCGGTCCAATATCTTTAGGGGGTTCCGAATTGTTGAATCATTTGGAAACTTTGACGGCTTCTGCCAGATGCTCACGGTGCTCACCGGGCAGGTAGGTGCAGCTGCCTTCAACACTACTGGTTTCGTCTTGGTGGACTCGACGGAGAGCCGAAAGTGGGATTCCAAGTCTGCGTTTCGGGGTTGCGCTTGATGAGCAATGTCGAAGACCGACTTCACAATCAAGAGTGCAGACATGTGTCGCCGGCGTCACTCAAAGCTCCTTGGGTTTTCGGGGGTCCTTGTCGCCGAGGCACTCATGGGGCTGGTCGCGCTGGGTCGCCGCCGCATGAACGGAGCTTCAGGTCGCCAAAACCCCCTTGGACCCGCTCTCTCCAGTTCCGTTTCCTTTCGAGCTTCTTCAAGCCTCGCCATGGTGGATCGCCTGAGTATCATTTCGGGGTTCAGTCTCTGACTTTAGTGGGAGATCTTTTTGTCGGCGGCCCCTCGCAAAATGTAGACTTCTTCAGCTTGGCTCATCGGATCCAGTGCAGGGAGAATTATTTGTGTATCGAAAATTCCAGAATGCATGAGCCGGTCATGGTGGCCGAAAAAGCTTCCGCCAGTTCTCTGCGGTTGGCATGTGCTCGGATCGCTTTTCGTTGAATTCACACGCTGACGATGCTGGCTCAAAGAAATATGCTTTCCACAACTCCGCAGCATGCGGTGATCTCGAGTGCACGGCCCCCGTTGATGGCTCCTGTTCAGGCGGTTAGGTGTGCCTTGCAGTCCAAGGCAGTTCGCCTTTTTTAGACGCTTTTCTCCGAGCTGCGGGAACCGGTCGCCAAGCTTCGCAGAGAGGCCGCAGTGAAGACTTGTCCAATACGTTCTGATCTTCCCATTACGTTGGGTCACAGCTCCGCCGTCCTTACTTACCAGGCACAGCCAGGCAAACATCGTGCTATCTTCATAAGAGTCTATCACCCAGCTGGCCAGGCGTGCTGACCTGTTTTCCACAGCGGAGATTTGCTGTTTAGAAGCTTGGCAACGTTCAAGCAGCGTCGGTCCTGGCGTTCTTCATCGACACGTGCATGTGCGGGCAGGTCTGCACTCGAAATTCAAGAGGTTACGTACACCCGCACTCAGACACTATCTCTACGCGGTATTTCTATCCAGCTAAGTATGCAGTTGTGTGTATCTATACAGTCTGTACATATACACACATGAATGAATGACTCAACCAATGAACGAAGGTATGTATTTATGAATGAATGAAAATGTATGTATTATGTGTGCATGTGTGTGCATGTGCATGTCTGTGTATGTCTGTGTATGTGTGCGTGTGTGTGTGTGTGTATGTGTATGTATGTGATTATGTGTACGTGGATGGATGGATGGGTGGACGGATGGATGGATGGATTCATGGATGGATGGATTCATGGATGGATGGATGGATGGATGGATGTGAGTATGTGTATGTATATGCATGTGTATGTATGTATGTATGTATGTATGTATATATATAGGTGCATGTGCATGTGTATGTTGATGTGTATGGTGTATGTGCTGTTTGTGTTGTATGTGCTGTATATTGAATGTGTTGTATGTGTAGGTGTATGCATATATATATATATATATATACGTGTGTACGCATACGCGTGCGTGTATGTGTGGTGTATGTGTGCATGTCTATATGTATATGTATACGTATATGTGTATATGTATGTGGATATGAATTTGTACATGTATGTGCGTGTGTATATATATATATATATGTATATTCTCGACGGGCGTACACACAGAGATCATCGGCCACACGCAACATGTGAGATCATGCATGCATTGCATGCATACGTGACTGCAAGCACGGTTTTTGCACATTTGTAGGTGTGTATGCATGCATGCATGCATGCATGCATGCATGCATAGTCTACGACTCTACGATATATACACAAAAACTCAATCATATGTGCAAGTAAATTGTGAAATTGTGAATGAGCCGATGGCCCTCAATTAACAAGCATATGAATAGCCAAGTACAAGTACGTCTCTGTGTACGTGCATCCCTACAAGCAGTTAGATACTCGTGCAGGCAACCATGTGCACGTCAAGCTGTGTGTACAAACTTATGCGTTGTCATGTCTGTACCGAGACATGCGCACACAAGCAGGCACTGCGTAAAGAGACACGAGGTGGGCACAGGGATTAAGGCGGACACACTGGCCGGCACCAGAGGCCAGACTTGACCCCAAGGCCAGAAGATGGCGACGACGTACAGCACCCTCAATGCCGCTCTTTCAGCAGGGCTGTGTACTGGGGGCGTACAATCCAAGCTCCGCAAAGCTCCGCCCAGATGCGGCGGCCGGCTCCAATACCTCCGAGGCGCAGAGCTTGGCCATGCTTTTCACTACTCCGCAAGAGGAATGTTACATCATTTCCCGAGGTAAGAGTTCTCAAGTTCAGCTCTTGCGGAAACCTCGAATCCTGCTTTCAGGATGGCAGCCGGCACAGCCTCCGCTCTTGCAGGGGGCTGAGAGCAAGTCTTACAAGAGGGAAGTTTGTGGATAATGACATAATGGCACGAATCTGTGGCGTCCTTCGAGCAGGTAGCTCTGCTGTAACATTGGATGGCTGTTGTGTGTGTGTGTGTTGTATTTCCATTGTGCTGCAGGATTTCTGTACACACAAAATGCGTTTCATGCATCCTTGCAGTCTTGGTCACACAGCCATCTCTTGTGTGCCTTTGGATCTCTGTGGCTCTAAGTCTGCTGTTCTGACCAGCTGCAGATCACAGACTCAACAGCCTGAACTGTGAATCCCACCGACGCAGCTAAGGGGCGGTTCCCGAATGCGTCGCAGCCCATGTCGCGAGTGGCTGCCCCGGTTATGGCCAAGAGACAGGCGCACTGTTGCACCCAGTTGCTTGGCACTTCGCTTAGGCGGTCAGGGGTTTGAAGTCGGGTGAATGGTTTTGGGGTTTTGGCGAAGGCGGCGAGCTCATGCGAGCTCTTGGGAGTTTCGAGGTTTCCGGGTTTCGGGGTTTTGGCCCCTTGGGCCCCTTGCATGGTTTGTAGTGTGTAGGGCTTGCAGGGTCACTAATGGGCTTGAAACTCTTTACGACGGGTCTTTGACAGGGGGCCCAGCTTTTGCCTGTAGGCTGACCGTACGGAGTTTTGCGCATTGGGCTGACTCATCAGATGTGAAGCCTTTAGCAATGCACAGGAGGAAAAGGGTACCACTACCACTCCCAGATGAGATATAAATTAGTGGCGATTTGCCAGAGCTGCAGTCGGCCTGAGGTGGCGCAGCAGGCGATCCTCCCCCCGAGCCATACTCCAACCAGGCTTCGAGTTCTTTGAAAGCGCCGATGCCAAAGAGCTTCCTTTCCTCAGCAACACGGCGAGCTGTTGATCCCAGGGGACATACCTCTGTGGGCCCGAGTCGGCGAACGAGCCAGGTCTGGGTTGACTAGGAAGAATCATGCAAGATGACCTGCAAGGGATAGTGCCCGCCTTAGGCACTCACACAGCAGAGAGACGTCTCCCTGTAACATATGCACTGACGAGCCACCTCGCCGATTCCAGGAGCGGCCCACGACGCCCGTCGGGAACTTCCACTCTCGGCGAGGCTCAGAGAGCCGTGAGAGCCCTGAGATGCATCTGTGAAATGTGGCGTCTCAGATGACTTTAGCGGTCCGCGGAGTTCCAACAGCGGAAACTTCGATGGCCCAGGGACTCAGGGGCAAAGAGCGCAAAGAGCGCAACAAAGGCGTGGCAGCATGGCAGCCGCGGTTTTATGAGGTCAGCTTCCGGTGCCTCGAAGCCTCGGCGACGCCCGGGCCCCGGAACTCCAGAGACGGTGAGGATCCGTGCGGAAAGGAAAGGACTCTCTTTCGTTCTTTCGCTTCCTCCTTCCTCTTCCTCTCTCTGCAGGGGAGCAGTCGCAGCAAGAGCGTTGCTGTGGGCCCGGGAAGGCTGCAAAATTGGCTGAGAAAGCGTGGAGTTCTCGGTTGTGCCTCGGCAGTTGTCGCAGGCTGACGTCGCATCGCGAAGGCCGGGGCTCCGCACTCCACACTCTCTGCCGGAGTGTGACGGAAGCTGCCAGGCATAAACTCTGCCGGCAGCTCCGGCTCGACCACCTGCGACAAGTGCGATGGTAAGCACCCGACGGATAGGCGATCGGCAAGGGAGAAGAGGCGCAGGAATCCTCGAAAGACTGCACTGTGCCATCGTTGCAGGTGCCCTCACTTCCAGAAAGATAGAGAGAAACACAAGGACGCCTGGGCGCGGCCCCGAGGAAACGAGTATG
>BGNK01005422.1:21232-38751 GCA_003297005.1 Symbiodinium sp. clade A Y106
GGTGGCCCAATCCATGATTCTGTTCAAGAGGATCCTTCAGCTCCCTGCAGGAATGCACGCGTCATTCGCCAACCCGGAGACGGCAGTTGTCTGTACCACTCCCTCAGCTACGGCACGCCATGGCAAGATTGCATGTGCAAGAGAGCAGAGCCTGGACTTTGGCAGAAGCGCCGTGTCTGAGGGTAGAAGTCACGGTCCAGTTGCAGCGGAGTGCCGTCCTGGGCCAGGCTTGGGCGACAGCGACGCTAGAAGCCTGCGTCTGGAGCCCAGGCTCAACAGGTCGAAGCCGAATTGTGCCATGCCGGTGGCTGTGATAGCTTCCGAGGTCGTGAACTAGCGCAATTCTTGCGAGATCGACCCAGCCTGGAGATTGCCGGTGACACACTGGAGGATGGGATGTCACAATGTGTCAGCCATCGGCTTCGGAACCGCTCATGCGACAACTTTGTTTCAACTGTTTCAGCCTACAGGTGAGGCTGTAGAACGATGCTCCCACGCTCTGTGCGGGACGGGGTTATGGCTGATCCAAGATGTTTTTCCCTCATCATCATGCTCTCTGTATTCGTCCCCCGGTGCCATGTCGGTACGTTCCTTATGCTATGGCCTGCTGCCGGTTTTCGGTCGTTACGCGAACGACTTTTCTGTCGATGCGCCTCGGCTCCCGTCCTCCTTGACCGGTGCTTCAGCTACCTTGACGATGTTGTCGTTGTGGGATCGACGCCGCATGTTTCCGGCACGCTGCGGGATCTGATTTCTCAAGCTCGGGGCCTGCAGCTCCCAACCAGTGACTCTTAGTTTAAAGCCCGGGCCAGCGTCGTCGAGTCATGTGCTGTGCTGTTGTTCCTTTCCGCCCTCCTCGTTGTCGCTACTTCTTCGAGCTCCTGGGGCCTGTCTGCCACCACAGCACGCAGGTTGTTGAGTTGTCCCTTTGCAGGATGGGGTTGCTATAGAGCCGCCGGAGGCTAGTGCTAAGAAGATCGACATTTTCAGGACCAGGGGTTTGGCACCTGGACCCAGGGCTGGGGGGCGCAAAACCACCGTGCTTCGCCTGGAACTTCAGTTGTTCAAGCATTGTACGTGGGACCACCAGGGAACGTTCTTGCCGCTTGTGGCTGAAGCTTCGAGCGGTAGCTGGGGTGTTGAGGCACTGAAGATTATGGGAGGCCTTCACGTCCTTCATCTCAGCGCGAGCAGGGCTCACTCCCGCATGACGAGCTCCTTTTATCTTCGGAGTGTGACCTGTAGCATGAGAATTCACGTGCCGTCTTTGGGTCGCTTCTCGGCGGATGACGTGGCGCTGGAGCTTTTGCCGCTTTTGCCGCATTGCTGACCTACCTTGAATGCAGCCTTTTTCCACCCGAAACCCTTCCTGGCTGCCTGTCTAGGCTTGGGTCTGTCAACAGCTTGCGTGTGTCATGGGCTTTCGTCCTCCTCCCGGAACTAGTCACGAGTCGGTCTATGGCTTTCTTCGACATGGGATTTTGTTTTGAGGCCCCTCCCTCCTCCCCTCCTTCCTCCTCCAGCATAAGCTAGGCCAGTATAAGGAAAAGTCATGAAAACCAGATTCGCCGAAGGACTAGCTAAGTCTACAGATCTTGTCGGAAATCTTCCGGGGAATGCCAATCTTGTACAAGCCCGCCGCAGCTGACTTCCCTGTCTGCAAGGAGTGGGTGCGGTGGGACTCGAACTCCTCCGTCGAGACGTGCACCGATTAGACCGTGCTAGTTGGCACTTTTCACTTGTTTTTTACAGAAGTGCTCGTCCACAGATGCCCGTTCAATTCTTGGTCCGAGCACGTTACCGGTATGTCGGGAGTGGGTTTGTTGAACGATCAAAGACTCCACTCGTCAGTGATTGTCAGTCGCCGTCAGGTTGCTTGGCAAGGTCACGGAGTAGGCAATTCCAGACACAGAGAACCATCGTACCTGTAGAAGCAGCATGTCGGTGCTATGCTCGCGCGCCGGAGTCCTTCTGATGATCGCTGTTGCCGATGCTTCGTGCCAGCTTGGCATTCCCAGTCGACCGAGACAGCAGCAGAAAATCAGAATCATCAAGCACGATTGGACGTCGCACCAACTGTTGTCAGAGGTGGCAGCCATTCTCCTAGAGGAGGTTTTCATGTACGATATCGATCGAGTGACATCGCTTAAGAGCCCTGTGCATGATTTCAGGACGATCTCTGTGGGTAGAGCCGATGCCAACTTTGAGGTTTGGCAAGGAGGCAAAGACGAGCAGATAGGGAAATGGGTGCGGGACGGCAGAGCGATTGTAGCAGGTCATCATCAAGTCTCCGGAGTCAGTGGTATCTTTACACTAAAGCATACCGCAGATTGCTTTCCTCATGCCGAGTTCCAACAAAATTTGCGCAGTGCAGAGTTGCAGTGGCTCGGTGCTGGCAACGCATCCATGGCAGGAGAGCTTTCAGCAGACCCTGCAAACTTGTGTTCGCGAGCAGAATGGCAGTGCTAAAACTATACATGGCTTTCGCCATCCTGCCGTCACGATCCCATGAATTGTATGGGCCAAGTCTTGCACGACTACTCCCACTACATCCAGGGCATTCTGGAGCAGCAGATTGCGAACAACAACTAACAACTTTCCGTGACCTACTTGACATCGACTTCGAAGGAAGCACTAGTTTGGGAGGCATTTGCCTCGAAGCGCGATGTTCTCTTCCAGCACTACATTCCGTCGCCTGGGGTGGATGGAGTGCCCGCTGCAAGCCTTGTCCCTGTCCAGTTTCCGCCTAAGAAGTATGGTTGCAACTTCACGCAGACCGCGACGGGAAGCTTTGCCTCTCACATGGAGGGACAGCAGCTAGTCAGCGTAATCTCTCCAGCCTTGCAGTCCTCTCCAGAGGCAGCGCACTTTGCTGCTCACTTCAGCTTGGAGAAGGAGGACTACGAGAAGTTGTTCGCGGCCTGGAAGGATGTGGGCTCCGACCCGAATCTCGCACTGCAAGTGGCTGAAGGAAGCTGGGATTTCAAGGTGGGGCCGCTGGATCAAATTCAGCAGTGACAGACCGATTCCGATGTTCGGGGAGTTTCCTCCCACGCAGGGCTGCTTTCCAACTTGTTACGCCTTCTTGCTCCTAACGCTGGGGACCGCATTGATCTTCAAGAAGCCGGAGCTGCTGGGGCGCCTGCGTGGGCTTGCAGCCGGACACGGACAGCCAGAGCTGGATGCCTTGGATGCCTTGCAATTCTGCGATCTAGAGAAACCCGTGCAGGACCTGCCCCTGCCAGTGTCCTTCTCGGCATTCCCCTCCATGCTGTGCGTCTGCAGACATATGGACTTTGTTCAGGTGAAGATGGCCCTGCAAAGAGAGATGAGTTTCTTGGGCTTCTTCCGGGACGAGCACAACTTCTGCCGTGAGAACGGTGAGGGCACTGTCCGCCACCTGCCCACTCCGGCTATCGGCAGTATTGCCACACACCAGGAGAGGTGCTCGTCTACTTTTTGACGTCAGGTCTTGTGCGCATGTCTCTCAGTGCCATTACCTACGCATGCGCTACCGGAGTGGTCGGGGCATTCTTGGCGGAAGTTCAATCCACCAGGCGACAGGAGCAGATGTTTTATCCGTTCATGGAAGGCGTGGGAGGGCATGAGCAGTTCCTGGCGAATCTGAAAAGAGTGACAGGCACCATGGATGAGTTCAAGTTTCTTCCAACCTTCTTCATTACCTACATGGTCGGGCAGGATGTCTCACGGTGGTTGCAGTGGCCTCGAACAATGTTCAGCGTGCAGGGCCGGTTGCATGATGTGGCCTTGGTTGTAGCCAGCTCGTACAGGAAGCTGAATGATCCGGCCGCTGGTACCAGTAAGATTCAGCGCCAGCGATCAGGTGGTACAAATACTTGAATGCCATCCAGGCCACTTGGCCTACTTCAAGTTGGATTCTCGGGTGGCGGTCCTCATGGAGCTTCGGTCCGTGGGCCTGGTTTTGGATTTTTGGATGGGGAGGCTCAGCAACTCTTTGCCAGCACGAAGATTCGAGACTCGTGTCCTGGCTCGGTGCCCTTTGGCACGAAGACCTTGCGACGGACTCGGTGCAGGCCGGCGACACAGAGATCTTCATGCTCAAGGTCTGCGACTTGCGCGGCATTCTGGCCTCCCTTGCTGACAGGGCCAGGGAGGGGCGGGAGAGGCTGGGCGAAGTGCCGGCATCTGAGGTGTCAGCTGATGAGGGTCATGATGATTATGGTGACCAGCATCCTTCTTGCTTTGGCTTTGGTGGGCTACCCGACGACAATGTATGCTGAGACGGAGCAGTGCTTTCAGTTCTGGCCTTGGCCTTTGGTGGCCTCCTGCCTCTACTTCATCTGCTTTAGGGGGATGCTGCGGGTGATGTTCATTCTGGACAAAGGCCTAAACATGTCGCATGCGAGTTATGATCAGTGAGTGTGTGCGTGTGTGAGAGTTCCTTTGGAGGCCCGTTTTTCCCCAACGGGGACTGTGTGAACGTGGATGCGCTGCTGACCAGTACAGAACGATTCACTTTCCATGTATTTCGGACATCCTTCATGCAAGCCTTTGAAGCCTGAGTGTAAAGCCATCCATAGAATCAGCGGCCTTGTCGACAAGCTGCCACCAGCTGCAGTATCGAAACAGGTTTCGAATTGATCTGTACATAGAAGCCGCTTTGCACAGGTGATCTGTACAGTTCTTGCGGCGTGTCTAGTCTTTTCGTGGCACAGCTTTGCATGGTGCGGCCTGACGGCTGTGCCTTCACGGGTCTTGTTGGCATCACGCGCACAGCAATTGCTGATTTTGGCAGAGTCTTGCGTTCGAATTCGAAGGGATGCTCAGAAGATCTCAGAAGACTGGGTGTCTCTGCGTCCTACTCAGAGACCTTGCGAAGTATCGAGAATCGGACCGACTTCCTGTGTGGCCTCTTCGATAAATCGGCTTGCTTTCCATCGCTCGAACGTGCCTCGACCTCCGTCTAGTATTTTCAGGTACACCAGTCGTCAGAGCATGTCTGGTTGGGGCGGCGGCATCGAGATGGTCAGTGCCCTGTTTCTCTGCAGGGAGAAACATGCTGCGATGTGTGCTCCTCCCTGCACACAGGCTTGCTGTTCGCAGCTGAAGAACGTAAATATCCACGTTTATGAGAGTGTCAGCAGGACAGAGGGCG
Source organism: Symbiodinium sp. clade A Y106 (assembly GCA_003297005.1). Taxonomy (NCBI): domain Eukaryota; class Dinophyceae; order Suessiales; family Symbiodiniaceae; genus Symbiodinium; species Symbiodinium sp. clade A. The sequence goes on from BGNK01005422.1 coordinate 26,370, forward strand.
GCTGGGGGTTCCCTCGCACCCGATGTCCTTGAGACCAGGGTTTAGAGTTTCTCTTTGTGCAAATTCAACAGCACAGGAATGGCTGCGACTTCAAGCGCATCTCATGCTTCGATGCACCCAAACAGGCCAGCGACCCATGCTATTGTGCACCACACGGTCGCGCAAGCCCACGGGACAGTGCACATTGCTTGCAGCACAAGGAAGAAGGGACCGTTTCTGCGCGCTGAGGATCGATTTGTTCGCACTGTCCATGCACGTGGCCTACCAGGGTTATCCTTGATGTCAAAACCTCTATCAGAAAAGTTGAACTTGCACCTGGGCTACACCGAGGTACTCTATCAAGGAGGACTGCACTATGATGCCTTGCAGCCCCCGTGATCGTGTGCCTAAGGCACGTTAAATTTCAATGCTTATATCTCGTGGCCGATGCTTCTAGTCGATTGGCTATAGGTGGAGATGCTGCTCACCATGCAAGGTGTTTCATTGCCGATTCTAGCCGACCCAGGCCTTACGCTTCCGAAGTTGTAATTAGCGCCGGTGAGCAGCGGTCTCTGCAGCTTTTTCCAGTGCACGGTGCCAGAGCATCCCAGTTGGCGGAGCGCAGGAGGATGTGCTCAGAGTCCAGGAGATGTTTGGCCATTGCACTTTGGTGTCAGATTATCAGCCGTTGCGCGTCCTTTGTCCTCGAGAGTGCCGGCGGTCGTAGAAGCCAAGACCAGATAGTCCCATGTATCAGCCGGGGCCGTTCGGAGTATCCGAGTATCCGCCCGCACCTTTCAGACGGGGTCAGAGGAAGCGGAGCCACATCAGTGGCTTGGAGGGCCAGAGCCGTCGGTGCCCCTGCGCTGCTGCTTGGTCGTGGCTTCGAAGAGCCATCACAAAGGACCATCTGCCCACTTACTCGATATTGCATGACAGAATCCGGAAAGGCGGGTGCATTGTGTAAGATGCAGCCGATGCTCTTACTGCTGGAATCAAGCCACTTCCCTGCGTCGGCGAAGACCGCATCGCAAGTTACCCGGACTTGCCAACGGATTACTCATTGCACGGACCAGATGGACTTGCTCGTAGCTACAAGAGGCTTGAGCATACAAGGCCAATCAAGAGCCTTTGCAGTGGTAGGGCTTGTGCTCGAGCGCTGACAGCTTGTGTAGCTTGATGTAGCTAGTTCAGATGTAGCTTATTTATGTTTCGGCTGTGCGGTTTGCAAGTTGCCAGTGTGCATAATGATGGCATGCTTCCGTCCCTTGCGGTTAGTGTAGTTAGTAGGACCGCGAACCCCATGTGCTGCAAGGCTTGGCCTCGAACACTGTGCGCTGTAGACACTGTAGCTATCCTTACGAAGGCCGCAGTAACGAATCGCTTCCAAAGCAACAGCTTGTTGTTCCAGCTAGGCTAGCCTAGCATTCCGGACTGCCACGGAGCGTCACAATGTGTAGAAGTAGAAACATGAGACGAGGGTGTTACCTAGTATCCACAGAATCAGTGGGAGACAGCCCCAGAAGCTGCTCGCAGCTGCTCGCGGCTGCTCTGCCTGAAGTCCGAAGGGTCCTGCAACGGCAAAGGCCAGCCCTAGGCCACCTGTGGGGTCAGATCATTCGGATTGGCAGTCGGTATCGGTGACGGGGAAGGGTTCGGTGAGCTTCGGGGCAGCGTTTATTGCAACATGTTGGCGGATTCTTTGCAAAAAGTGCCACGTTCGGCTGACCTCGGACCGTCAGCCGCCTGAAAATTCGGCAGAGCCACCAACTGATCAGTCCGAGAGAATGGTGCTTCAGAGCTTTCCACATGGTGAGCATACCGCATACCTGCTTTTTGACCTACTTTGGAACTGCTTTTGACAGTGGTGGCGCTGCTCAGACAAGGCCGGACCATCCGGTGTCGTTTCACTTCCCGGGCTGTGCCGAAGGCAGCCCCACGTCTTGTTTCGGCCGAGAAGTTGAAAAGACCTAATCTGCCCGGGCTGTGAAAGCTTAGGATGAAGCTGGAGAGTGAAATGTTTCCGGTTCTGCCGTTGTTTTTTTCCTCCTGGGTGGGTGATTCAGGTCGTATGTTGTATTGACAGCGCGTGCACGTTCCTAAGCTCTCCCGGAAGATGAGCTGCCCGCAGAGCATAGCGGAGGGGGGGCCAGAAAACTCGACGGGGGTGAGCAGCTCATTCTGTCCGTCCAATCTTCGTCTCACCCGTAAGTTATGGGGGGTTTCTGAAACTTGAGGTCCCCTTTTTGGGGTCAGCTGCAGATGGATTTTACTTGTGGCATCTCGTGTCAATGTGGAATCCACCTCCAGCCCCTGGGGGCGATCGCGATGCACGGCAGGTGCCCCTCAAAACGAAGTGTAAGATGATACCTTGACAGGCAGCCTTAGAGTTGCTCGAGGTACCTGCCACAACACATCTCTTGGTTTGTGGATGCTGCCCTGGAGAAGTCTGCCATTTCAAGATAAAAACGCATCCGCTCCAGGGCAGCTTGGAGACTCGATATGGAGTCAGAATCAACAGCGAGGCATAGTCTTATTGAACATGCCCTTCGTGCAGCAATGACGCCAACGATGCAACTAAAGTGTTCAACAGTGTAAACAGTCTCAGGAGTTCCGTCTTTCGGAAGCTGATGAGTGCAGTCCCTCGGACTCCCTCAGTCCTTGGGCCTGGGCATGGACTTTGGAACTTTGGACTGCAAAGTCGAAGTGGGGGAAAGCTGCCGTTTCGCCTTGGAGCCAGCGCCATTGGAAGCGAAGGAAAAGATTAAAGCATTAGCGCTGCGTGTCGAGGGTAGGATCATCTTCACCCTCAATGTGCGATTCTCCACGTTGTCCTGCAGCTTTTCTCAGCGCCGCAGGAGCGCAACAGGGCGAGATCGCATGCAGTTTTGCGGTCTCTTACGGGCCCCGGCCATTTTTGGCTGCTTTGAGGGCAGCACCCGCAGCAAGAGCGTTGCGGCCCCCGGAAGGCACGCTTCTTCTCTGCCTGAGGCCGACTATAATCCAAAATTAGCAAAAATCAGTTTTAGCCTTTAGCATATCCACAAAAGCATTCGCACAAAGATGCAAAGATTCAACACAGCACGAGCACGAGGCAGCATAAGCAAAACCACATGAGCAGCGAAAACAATAAGCAATGCGCAGCACTTTCTCAGCAGGCGGGAAATGAGTACCTTGGCGGACTTACACCCTTCTTTTCCAAGGCGCCGCACGCGAAAGTGAAGCAAGAAGCTCTGCCTTTCTGTACAAGTGCGCTTTAGGACTTTAGGACTACGTTCTGCAAGTCCTGTATTGATTCTACATCGGGAACCTGGAAGGTACCTGGCCTAGCCTCAACAGTTCCCTACTGACCTGCTCATTCCCGCCAGCGTGCTGATCATGCTCACTCGCTGAGTTCTGCAGAGTGCACTTGCCCACCTGAAACACTGACGTATGTAGCTTTCGCACCGCACTTTTCGCCGTCAAGACACAATCCCTCCGAAGCCCTGACTTCGTGAGCACCACAACTCGATCGGATCGGCTCTGGATCGGCTCTTAGTTTTCCTCCTTGACGGTACTCCCGGCCGAAAGCACCGACACAAACTCGCTGAATTGGCATTCCGGAACACTGCATTCGCCGACACTTGCACCCTGTGTGCAAGCATCCATCATTCTGCGTCAGATACACCAACGGTGGAGCAGCATCTGACTTGCAACTCAGCACACAATTTTTTTGGTACCCCAAGGCCTTGGAAATCTATCCAGTGGAACTTCCAGTCTACATCCAGGCAGTCCTGGATTGCCTTGTTCAAGATCTACCGGTTCTTACCTGACTTTGCAAGACCTTCACAGCAGGCATATCATCTGCTTGCAAATAGCTTCTCGAATGCCCGTGGATCGCCGGTCGCTGACCGCTTTGAGCTGTCGTCTTCAAGTTCTCCTGAATTGATCATAGTATTTTGCTGAATCCCCGCTGACTGACAACCCTCAGCTATCACCCCTCTATCCTCTACTTCAAGGGTTCTTTCCTGAGGTGGAGCCTCAAGCGCTGGATTCGTTGTCCAGGTCTTCGAACACAACGTTCAATCATTCGACTCATTGTCGCCACCTAGGGACTGCATCCTATGTCAAAATACAAAACACACGTTTCAACATGAGGTGTCCAAAGACCACACGAATACAATTCTCAGTCCGGAAAGGCCAGCCGGTTTGGTCCCCAAGTCTGCGGGCAGGTATACCCAGTCTGTGCATAACCACACCTGATAATCCTCCTCCAAGGCCCACGAAGCCGTACGCTCGTCCTGCAAGATGCCATTCGGCTGAGAGCACGTGCAGCTCGCTCTCTGCAGAGATTAGCGCTCCACTCCAGTAGACATCCGAAGCTCCGGCATTGATCGTCGGCATCCGCAGTGTCTCGTGTCTCCTGATGCTTGAGTTGATCCAAGGTAGATTGCCCGCTGCTCCAGGATACAAGCCTATACACGTCGTTGAGCAGCAGCAGCAGCAGCAACAGCGACAGCGACAGCGACAGCACCAGCAACAGCAACAGCGACAGCGACAGCGACAGCGACAGCGACAGCGACAGCAACAGCAACAGCAACAGCAACAGCAGCAGCAGCAGCAGCAGCAACAGCAGCAACAGCAGCAACAGCAGCAACAGCAGCAACAGCAGCGACAGCAATAGCGACAGCAATAGCAATAGCAATAATTAGTCAGTAGCAAAAGCAACAATGCAACGTAACGTCTCCCTCTCGCTTTCTTTCTCTCGATGCTTGTCTTTTCGACTTTCGGCACACGCTTTGCGCCTGTGTCTTTTTTCTGCGCTCATTCCTTTCTCTTGCTGGCCGGTGCTTATGACTTTTTGCTTGTTTGCACTTGCTTTTTGTGTGCTTATGCCTCCTCCTGTTGGTTTTGATTTGTCTGTTGCTTTTCTGCCTATGCTGTTTGTGCTTATGTTGTTTTGTTGACCCTTAGGCAGAAAAGCTGCAGTCATGATGTTGGAGCTTCTCTTTCCTCCGCCTCATCGAATTTGGCACCCTTGCAGGCTGCAGTCGGATTCTGAAGGCCGGCTGCGCACTGTGCAGTGGTGTGTCAGTGTGTGTCTTTTCTGGCAGCTCCGCCTGGAAGGCATCAGCTCCGGCGGCTCTAACAGCTCCGGCTCGACCACCTGCGACAAGTGCGATGGTAAGCACCCGACCGATAGGCGTTCGGCAAGGGTGAAGAGGCGCAGGAATCCTCGAAAGACTGCACTGTGCCATCGTTGCAGGTGCCCTCACTTCCAGAAAGATAGAGAGAAACACAAGGACGCCTGGGCGCGGCCCCGAGGAAACGAGTATGNGAAGAGGCGCAGGAATCCTCGAAAGACTGCACTGTGCCATCGTTGCAGGTGCCCTCACTTCCAGAAAGATAGAGAGAAACACAAGGACGCCTGGGCGCGGCCCCGAGGAAACGAGTATGATCGACAGCTGGCACGCGCTATTTGGTCGCAGGTGAACTATGGCTGCAAGAACAATCCCCATCAGATGGGTGGCAACCCGGGCAACTTTGTGCTCAGGAGAAGCGGATCAGGGGTGGCCCAATCCATGATTCTGTTCAAGAGGATCCTTCAGCTCCCTGCAGGAATGCACGCGTCATTCGCCAACCCGGAGACGGCAGTTGTCTGTACCACTCCCTCAGCTACGGCACGCCNGGTGGCCCAATCCATGATTCTGTTCAAGAGGATCCTTCAGCTCCCTGCAGGAATGCACGCGTCATTCGCCAACCCGGAGACGGCAGTTGTCTGTACCACTCCCTCAGCTACGGCACGCCGTAGCCGGGTGGTGCTTCCGGTAGAGCGAGCCCTTGCTAGGACAAGGGGCAGCTCGGTTACCCTGCAGCATGGCCGCGAGCCAGGCTTGGGCAGCACCGACGCTAGAAGCTTGCGCTGGGAGCCCAGCATAGTTCGGCAGACGAGAGGAGGGTGTAGCAACATGTCGTGATTGGGCCTGCGCTGAACCCCGAGGTCGAGAACTAGCGCAGTTCTTGCGAGATCGGCCTGATCTAGAAATTGCCGGCGATACCTTGGAGGACTCGGGCGTCCTTCTCCTCCTCCTGCTATTGCTGCTGCCACCGCGACTCCCACTCTTGCTCTTGCGGCGCCTACGACGACGACGAGTCCTGCTACTCTTACTGCTGCCTTGGCCAGTCGCCGAGGAGGAACGGCACCAGCCCTGCGACTGCAGCAGCAGCAGCAGCCGAGGACGTTCTGACGACGACGCCGACCTCTGCGAGTCTACCGCCTCACCAGCTACCCTTTGAGAGAGCTCAAGAACTGCGGTGTTAAAGCAGCAAAGTGTTGCATATTCCGGCATGTTGGCGGAAAACCCCAAATTCCACAAACTTTGATGGTACTGCTCCTCTTGCTCCCCTCCCACTGCAGCTAGCGTCACAGCTACTGCTATTGCTGCTGACGCGACACAACCGATAAGTATCCAACACCTCCGCAAGTTATGAAGGAGTGGGTTCGGTGGGACTCGAACTCCTCCGTCGAGACGTGCGCCCAACAGACTGATGAGTCAAGGCATTAGCTGTGGCGAAAGCTGTCACTGACTTTCGACTTGGGTTGAGCTGCAGTTGGTGGCACTCTTCTGGAAAGTGTCGTACCCCAGGTACGCCAGGCGTCAGTGCATGTCTGGTTGGGGAGGCGGCATCGAGATGGTCGGTGCCCCATGTGGCTGCTCACACGAGGGTCGCCCGAAGATCCAAGCTGTGGTCCTTCTTTTTCGTCCCCAGGCGTGCTGCTCACATCTGAAGAATGTAAACATCCACGTTTATGAGAGCGTCAGCAGGACCCAGGGCTGTCCCTGTTGCGGCTCGCAGTGCAGGCTTGTGGCATCCGCGATTGTCGCAGGATCTCCTCTGCCTTCAAGCGCATCTCCTGCTTTGATGCCCCGAAGCAGGCAGGCGACACAAGGGCTTGACAAAACTGTCCCAGACATTTTGGGCTCGGGTTGAGCAGGTTAGGGGTTGTACAGGGGTTGTTGGCGCGTGCCAGTCTCAATGAAGCAACATCAGGCATCTCGGAAAGGCTGAAACGGAGGCGGAAAGACCTTGAGACATCCCGCTCAGGGTCGATTTGTTCGTACCGTCCATGCCCGGGGCCTCAGATGCGTGTTTCGAAGATGAGCTGTTATCCACGGAAGCCGCGACCCAATTCCAAGATGGGGTTCTTTGCGGCGGCTAAAACCGAGGTACTCTACCAAGGAGGACTTCATTATGATGCCTTGCTTCCTTCGTGATGGTGTGCCTAAGGCACGGCAAGCAGCAGGTCTCTGTTGCTCTGCGAGACTCTGCTGCTCCGCTCACAAAAGATCAGAGATGCCAAGAGGGCTTGAGGGCTTTTGGAGCCCGAAAAATGCAGAGCCGCCACAAACCAATGGAGCAGCAAGCAGTCTCTGCAGCTTTTTCCAGCGCACAGCGCCAGAGCATGCCAGTGGTGGAGCGCAGGAGGTGTGCGCTCATAGTCCCGGAGATGCATGGCAGTGCTGTTGTGCACCTGTTTGTCCCCGAGCGCGTGGGCTATCAAAGCAGAGTCAACGTTTCAGGCTTCTACTTTTAGCAAGATTTCCCCGGAGAGCGATCCTTTGTCCTTTGTTGTGACAAGAGGCATTGCCCGCGCTTTTCAGACGGGGTCGGAGGGAAAGAACTGTTGCCACATCAATGGCTCCAGCTGTCGGTGCTGCTGCACTGCTGCTTGGTCGCGGCTTCGAAGAGCGACAGGGAATGCTATGCCTGTAACAATGGCGTCTCAACACTGGAATCAAGCCACATCCTCGCATCGGTGGAGACTTGCATCGCAAGTTGCCCGGACTTGCCAACGGATTCCCAATGTTAAGACGCCCTGGTTCTGTTAACATTGGAAGCCGTCGGACACTTAAAAGTGTAAAAATTCAAGAGAGGTGTGCAGTACAGTGTAAAACACATGTACAAACAAGTGTAAATGAAGTCTAAACAAAGTCTGAACTAAGTGTGAAGGTAGCTGGCAGGAGTGTAAATTAAGTGTGAAAAAGAGCGAATCCTGCATTTTCGTAACGGCCCTTCCGCCAAGGCATGTCGCACTTTTCCACATGCATTAATTTGCCTTCCCGAGCTTCAACATGCATTTTGGGAGGCTTGCAAAAACGCATTTAGACCTGCTTTCAGCTCTGCTGACGGCCTTGGTTCCACTCCCGAGGCTGTAAGCCAACTCTCGAAGCCCCCGGCCAAGCCCAAATGCATTTCCCAAGGCCTGCTAAACGCACAGATCTGGAGCTCGATGCCGTCCCTAAACCCGAAATCGCACTGCAAGTGCTTTCGTTTGGTTTCCAGGGCCTCGAAATGCACTCTCTTCAAGGCTTGGAAAATGCATTTAGGCTTGTGACATTCAGAGTCTTGGCAAACAGCCATTTCCTTGAATAATTATTTTTACGATGTCGATAGGATTTTGATATGATTTCAATGATCCTCCCGGTTACGATATTGATATGGTTTACGCCGTGGATACGGTTTGGATACGATTTTGATACGATTTTGATACGATGTTGATTCGATTTCGATACGATTTCGTTACGATTTTGATACGATTTCGTTTCGATACGTCTCCAGCCTCCCCCAAGACTGGTTTTGATGTCTTTGCTAGGTTTTTGATATGTTTTCGGACTTGCAGCCGAGCTGCTTTCCGAGCCGTGCTTTCCCGCGTAGCCGTATTGAAATCGTAACCAGAACCGTATCAAAATCGTAAACGGGAAAACCCCTAAACCATAAGAAAACCATAAGATAATCATAAAAATGATTCCCGGCGCATACCCTTAGTTTGCCAGGTGTGATGGTCACAATTTAGGCTCATTTAGACCGGTTTCAGCTTCGCTGGTGTTCTTGGCCCCAGTCCCGTGCATTTTCCGAGGCCTGCTAAACGCATCTGGCCCTGGTTTCAACAAATCTGGAGCTCAATGCTGGAAAACGCAGCCACCCACAAACTGTTCGAATCAGAACCTTGTCTTCAATGCCCGACGGGGCAGGGACAAGCCAGCTAAGGTTCTGTCAGCTTTTCTGGTACCCTATAAGGTAAGCCCAATGACAGCTACTGCGCTGTTGGGGAATTTCCATGGATGATTTTGCACTTTCCCGAGGGCTGCCACATTTTCCAGGAATGGAGCCGTCCTTAGGAAAAAAGTGTGAAAAAGGATGTGAAAGCACGTGTACATCCTGAGTTTTCGCCAGGGAAACTTCCCATCAGGCAAATTACACGATCTTGCATTATGTTCACACATTTTCTTGCACCCATTTTTGCATTTTCGCTTTACACCTCCGCACTCGCTCAACCCTTCCATTTGCATCTTTTTGTTGATTTTTTTCATACTTCAGACTTCTAAAACACTTTTCGACCGAGGCTCTGGCAGGCCTGCCGAACATTTACACTTAGTCTACACCATTTTTAATACTTACACTGTTTGCAAATGAAGTTTGGAAAGGTCCCAGGCTTAACAGAACAGGGTGCGTCTTACTCCCAATGGATGTGCTTGTAGCTATACAAGAGGCTTGAGCATACGAGGCCAATCAAGAGCCTGTGCAGTAGCAGGGCCTATGCTCGGGCCGCTGACAGCGACGGTAGCGTGATGCAGCCAGTTCAGTACCCGTTTCTGCTTCGTGTTTCGTCGTCCCGACCCTTGGGCTTCGCATGAACGGTGACCCCCTCAGAGTCGTCAGAACAGGATGACCAGTCAAGCAGGTGTCCATAGTTGTGGTGGCTTGAATGGGCTCCAGGAGGACAAGTTGGCCACCACGGCTTCTTTCGGGTGTCAAGTAACTGTTAAGGGCGTTGGATGTAGTGAGTATGTATGATATGTAGTTTGCACAGAGCTGTCGATCAAAGTAAGACTGCAGCTGTCTCGCACGGTTATACGAAGAAACGCTTTTCTGTCATTATGCGTTGTCTTCGCGTGAGTCTCAGCAACCGTTCAAGGGTAGACCAGAAGTTACTCGCAGCGGCCCACTGCCCTGCCTGAAGGATCTTGTACCGGCAAACCCACAATCGGCTGGTCTCAGACATCTGTGACATTTGATCCGTGTGCCAGTCACCGGATGCACTGCTGATGCTGCTGATATGGCTTTTCCATGTGTTCTGCTGCCTTCGGGCCTGCTGCGCGGGACCTGCCGGTGTCGTTTCACTTCCCGGGCTGTGCCATAGGCAGCCCGACGTCTTGCGTTTCGGCTGAGAAAGTGGAGAGCCGTGCAGAAATTCAGCGCAGTTGCACCCGCCGCACCCGCCACGGCACCGGCGGCACCCGCGGCACCCGCACGCGCACGCGCACCCGGACACGCACACGCACACGCACACGCACACGCACACGATGTCGATGCCAACTGTTTCAAAAGCATCCCTCCGTTTCTCGTCCGCGCAGGGCAGATGCAAACCACGGCAACGCATTCATCTAGTTGTAGGCAACACAGGATTAACTCTTCCGCGTGATGCTGTGGAGCCATGGACGGGGCGGCTTTCCCATGGCGCGAGGCCGATGGCGTGGAGCTGTCGATGCCTTCAGCTCAAGTGCCTTTGAAAGGCCCTTGAAGTTCTGGCCAACTCTGTCTCTGAAGGTGCAGCTCCGAGGACCCCCTGAAGAACCGGGAGAAGGGCAAAGTTGAGGCCATTCTTTTTAGATGCTGGAGAGTTTAACAAGGAGTCTTGTTTCTTTCAGGTTGACAAGGACATCGAGCAGCAGGACAACGAGGAGGCCATTGTATGGCTGGTTGAAGATGCTGGTTGCTTGATTGCACGCGCACAAAATGTATGAGGCCCTCCCAGTAGAACTGTAGTGTGGCGCAGCCTCCTAGGCTTCTATGACCCCATGACTTTATGCTTGTGTCCAAGACTGATGCTTGCATCAGGCCCGCGGCCTTGCAGATCCTGGCTGGGCCCGCCCCGTTGGCGCCTTCTTCCGGTTTCGACTGAATGGGTGACGCTGCGCCCCGGTAAGGTGGCCACGCTGATCTACCTGTGCGTGGCCGTTGGCCACCTCATCTTGCTGAAGGCACCTTGCAAAAGCCCCAAGAGGTCCATCATGGGCATGGGGCCACTGTTATGAGTCTCTCAAGAGACTTTAAACGGAGGAGCAATGCCTTGAGACGCAGTCCGAGGGCGCCCTCTTCGTTTCGCTGGCTGCGCTGCAGGCAATCCCACACAACAAAGTGAGTTTCTGTACGCGCGGGAGCTCAGGTGTCGCTGAGTTTCGAGGCCACGGTGTATGCAGTGGGAGGCCTCGTGCGCGGCACTGAGATTAGCACCGGAGAGTCTCTGCTGCATTAGGCAGTTTCTCGCGCATTGGTCAAGGCAGCCGGGTGGAGTGGGCTTTGTTGTGAACTTTTTGGAGTCTGCTGGGCGCTTCCGTCTCCTGCTGGGTGCCACTGTGTGGGTGCCTTTGCCAGCAGCCAGCGGTGACGGGAACTGTGCCTTGTGCCACGGGCACACTTTGCTTTCGTAGGCTTGGCTCGTGCCTTGGGCTGCCGAAGGCCCACTCGGCCTGCTTCGTCGTGCCGTGCTTCTGTCCGTGCTTTCCTGCAGTCCACTGCCGTTGCGGTGAGCAGCCTCCTCGAGCCACGGCAGTACTCGCTCACCAACAAGGCCAAGAGCCGTCAAGACTCCCAAGCCACAGCGCAGCAGCGCAGCAGCGCAGACGGCAGGCCAGACGTTGGCATGCTTTGTAAGTGCCTACTTCGCCGCGAGCTAGGGCCAACCTGCCTTGCTGCCTTGCTGCCTTGAACTTGTGTCTTCTCAAGCTTCGTCCTCGAGGCCCTGCGTGAAGTCTGCGTACTCCTCCGTGGCGAGCCGCCCTCTGCTCTGGACCGGACTGCCTCTCAGTGTCGGGGCTTTCATGGAGCTGTGCGTTGTGTGCGTTGTGTCTAGGAGTCTATAGGACCTAGGATACGCGGCTTCGGCTGCCTGTAGCAGGATCCGGCTTGTCAGTGATTAATGCACGCCAACGACTGAGCAACGAGAGGGGCGGAAAAAGAACCAAGTAACTCACAATAGCAAGCAGCCAGGCAAAGCCCAAAGTTCGTTTGTTACTCATCTCTGCGCCTCTAGTTTGATTTGTGGGTTCATTTGTCAGTTTTTTAATCATCCAATTCAGATGAGCATCAATTGCATGTGGGTGTGCAGGTGTGTGTGAGAGTGTGTGTGTGTGTGAGAGTGTGTGTGTGTGAGGGTGAGCCTGTGTGGGGCCATGGCAATGACAGCAGGTGTTTTGCCTGCCCCAGGATGACGACTGCCGTAGTAAGTATCAGTGGGTAGAGAATCCATCCATCCATCCATCCATCCATCCATCCACATCCATCCACATCCATCCACATCCATCCACATCCATCCACATCCATCCACATCCATCCACATCCATCCACATCCATCCACATC
>BGNK01005423.1:2875-34908 GCA_003297005.1 Symbiodinium sp. clade A Y106
GCGCGAGTGGCGCGAGTGGCGCGGACGACTTTAATTCTCCCCCCCGTGCGGCCGCAATGAAATTTCTGCCAGGTGTAGGTCGACGGGTGAACCCGAAAACACCTGAGCTTCTGTCGAATACTTTCGGCATAGGATGCCTGCGAGCCTTCTTGAAAATAAAAGAGAAGCAACAGATGCAGCAAGCCTTGGGCCCACAATGCTGATTCTTTGTTAAAGCCAGGACAATGATGCAAAAAGAACGTCACGGCCTCTCCGAGCAGGCATATCTCTGCTTTGATTTGAGGTCTAGCAGAGGCCGCCATGCTTTGACATTGCATGGCTAGTCAGGCGGCTTTGAACTGAGCCACAGCAATAGTTGTGGACAGGTTCTTCACAGAAAGGCGGGATGCTAGTTTGGCATCCAATCCAAAATTGACTGCTGCAGAAACCAATTCGTCTTTGGCAACTCCTGATTTGAGGAGTTCCTGAACGACTTGAACATACTTGACAAGCTTCTGATATTTGCCTTTAAACTCGGGCTTGGTTTTGTAGCTGGCTAACCACTCATCGACATGGTCGTTAGTGGCACCCTTGGGGCGAGAATCCAGCTTCCTTTGAGGATCAACAAGTCATTCTGGGCTTCCGGATCAATGATAGGCATCTGGGGCTTTGCCCGCTTGCTATCTGACTCGGGATTCTCAGCATCCGAACCAGATTTGCGTTTGAAAGGAGACAAGGCAATGCCGTGCTCAGCCAATTTGGCTTTGGCTTTGGCAAGCTCATCAGAAGTATCGGAGGTCCTAACCGGCGCTTTGGCCAACATGCACTTCAATAGGTCTTGTGCAAGAGGTTCCATAAATCTCATTGCCTCCTTGTGTTTATCAGGAGGGGCCTCTTTATGACATGCTTTGGCAGCATCGCCAATGAAAACATTGCACTCCCGAATTTTCGTGAGGAGGGCCGTCATGAGCACCGATTCCGAGCCACTCCGGGCCCAAACTATGCTTTGGTGGCGTCCTTCGGACAAAAGCCGAAAAGAAAAGTCTCCTAGGCCCCGATGCGAAAGCTCATGGGCTCGGATATCCGTGATATCTCGGCCTGCTAGTCCCGATTTGCGGGGCCATTCACGGGGCCATTCAGTTGGTTACACTTGTCGGTGCAAAACATGAGCTCCTTTGCCAAGGGGCGTTTTGTCATAATGCTGATAATCAGAAACGAACGAAGAAGGCAAAGTTGGTGTAATGGTAGTGGTAGTTTTCCAGTCAGAGTCAGAATGTGTTGACTGCCATGTACCTTCGGACCAATCGTTGCTTAGCCATTGGTTTCGATTCCCCCAACTGCTGCTTGACCCACTGGATTGCCATGATCCCCAATTGGCCATGGCTTGTGAGATGAGTCAGGACTGCGGGCACTGCGAAAAGCTGCAATATCGCGTCCAGAGAGGAATCAGATGAGTAAACTGACGGCTGAGACAAAGCCTGGGGCCTAACTGGTCTCAAGGCTGTGAAAAGGTGCATCACTAGATGCTCAGTCCCGTCGACATCTAGGCGATCAGGCCTACTGCAGAAGCAAGAACATGGTTACTCCGGAGAGTATTTACTGAAGCGAGACCAAAAGGTCTGGATTTAAGATTTAGCCGATCAGGGCTTGGACCGATCAGGGTCCTTGACTGTAACTGGGCCGATCAGGGCCATTCAGTAGGCAATCCTACCGTAGACGACACGATCGACGAAAGCCGTCTAGAGCACACTCGTGCAATCCTCCCTCTGGACAAACTCGGATCACATGATATTCAGTCTTTCCAACACAGAGGAGTAGGACTTTTAGAGGATTATGGCTTGGCCTCTTGCCATCTTCAGAAACAAAAAGCTGCAGGTACATGGTTCTGGCGTCCCAGAACCATATCAGCACACACTGAAGCGCCTGCTTGTTAGACCCACTCTTCAGGTGTGGGGCATCCCCCTGCGAAAGATTACACTGCGCAAAGACCGTAAAGACCTTGGTGAACAGGTGTTCCACACACACACACACACACGCACGCACAGACAGATGCACACACACACACACACAAAGAAAACTACCGTGAAGACGCGTCCCGCGGACCTCCGCTGTCTAGACGTCTCACCTCCGCTCCACTTGCAACCGAGGGGCGCAGTCTCAAGCCCCTTCGAACGGGCTCCGGGTCCTGCGGCACGGCTTCTGGCCACCGAGATGCAAGGATGCTGAGTGCCTTCACGCCTTCTCCACCGCCTCCAGCTCCACCCGATGCACGATGGCGTTGGCCCCTCGGACCAGGACAAAGAAGGAGGCCCCCTTTGTCACGGCAGAACTGAGAGGCAGAAGCGAGCCCGAGCCACCCATGCCCAGGATGCCGCCCTCTCCGGGATGATCGAACTGCTGCCTCCGATCTGCGAGATACTGTAGGACCCTTGCGGCATTAGGGCTTCGAAGGAAGAAAGAAAGGGGGGACATGCTCCCCACTGCCTTTCCATCTTGCTGGTCGAGATGTTCATGAAATCCTGAAGCACTCGAGGACAGAAAGCCGAGAGGGTACACCGGTACACCGTACTGTATTGCGCCAAGCAGCTCGCTTGCTGCGGGGGTCGTCGGAATAGCTGAAGATGATCGGATGCGTCGAGCGGAAGGCCTCGCCGGAGGTAAAATCCCAGGCCCGGAGGTTCGTGTCGAAAAAGTTCTCCGCCAGCAGCGTCCCGGGAGCCCCAGGCCGCTCCTCGTGGCCTCGCAGCGACTCGCAGCCGAAGGAGGCAGCCGGTTCAGACGGCCACAAGGGGGCCACTCTTTCTGCCGGGCCCGGAGCGGAAGGTGAAGGGCTCGTGCGCTTCCTTGTCGCCCTTCAGCCTCAACTTGGAAATCTGGCACCGGACAACCTCCTTTGCCTCCACTCAAGCCAGGCTGCACCGAGAAGATCGCCAGCTCGAAACGACATCGAGAGTTCCAGCAGATGATCGTCGACGCGCCTGCAACCAGCAAGTCCGCAGCAGTTCAACTGCGACAGCCCATGGAACTTGACCGAGTGGGGCACCGAGGGAGTCGCTGCCGGCTTTCACGATCTCTAAGCCGAAGGTCGATTGCAAACGTGCGATTTGAACACCGACCTCGGGCTCCGAGCTCTCTGTCGCCTCTTCCGCTCTCGCGCACGGGCCCAGGGGCCCCGGGCCTCCACGGCTGCCTCCTCGAGGACGAGGTCGAACTCCGGAGGCAAGCCGAACATGGTGAACATCATCCAACTCTTCCCGATGATGCACTGCCTGTCAAAAAAAGCGCGCAAGGTCCCACCACCACCACTATCTCATCTCAGAGCACCATAAATTTTAACAAGCACTCCATTTTCGGGTTTACGGCCGCAAGCCAAAATATCCAATGGTCCAAGTCACTTCTCGCAGGTCAAGTAGGAGTTGACGCGATCGTTGAGGATCTGCCGAACAGCGTCGATCGTCGCCTCGACCTCGGAGACTTCGCAGAGTCGGACCCCCAAGGGTCGGACCCCTTTTCATAGAGCCGTACTAGTGGGTTTCAACAACGGTGGATTAGAGGGTATTAGTACTATAGTAGTTGGGGGGTCTAGGAATTTCCAGATCCACAACATCTGAACTGCACCATACTCTCCAAGAAGCGGGGATGACTGCCGCCATCGTACAGACGCCCGAAACCAGGAGCTCTACCTCCACGTGGGAGGAGTCTGGGAACGTCTCCACCTTCAGCCTCTTCCCCTGAGACCGGCGAGCAGGGCAAGATCAGGGGAGCACGAACTTCATCACCCTGGCCTTGGGCGGATCAGGCAGCGGCCGCAGCTGCGGAGAGGGCTCTCGACCCCTGGCACTGTGCAAAAGAGAGTGCCAAAATGGGCCAAGACATCCGACGAGCGGTGCCTCAACCGCTCCTCGATGATTTCCAGCTCCACGAGCTGCCGCTGGAACCCGACATTCTCGAGGATGAAGGGCCGACACTTCGACTGGAGGAGGGCTTTTCGGAAACCGCACTAAAGGGAATTGGCTCGAGCTGAGCTGCAGGCACAAACGGTCAGGATGTCCTCCAACTTCTTTCCCTGCAGAATCTGCACTGCCACCGCCAGTGTGGCTGAGCGGTTCTGGCCCGCTACGCAGAAGAAGAGCACATTACCACCTGCTCCGGAAGCAAAAGACTTCGTGATACAACGATTGCGCATATGCTCACTGATTTGCGGGACGCAGAAACGGAGCTAACAGCGCACAAAACCTCCTGACAACAATTCCGCGCTTGCACCTGTTTGCCGCACTCGGTCGTAGAATGACTTGGCAGTCTCCAAGTGTTCGGATCGCTGACCGTCGCGATCATGCAGGATCGGATAGCGAAAATCGTCCTCAATGCAGGTTTCCATGCGCAACGGAAAAAACGCATCCAACGAGGATCCGTCTGCGCCTGGCTGACGTTCGTGTAGCCGTACGCGATGCCTGGGCAGAACAAGGCTTCCTCAACCCGAAGGTGACATTGCCGCATAATCGTGCTTACCCCAGGCCCACGCCATGGTGAGTGTACACATCCAGGTTCAAGGAGCTGATGCCCGTCGGAGCACAGTTCATGGCACCAGTGACCTCGGCAGCTGCGAACATCCTACAACAGGACACCAAACATGTCTAGGCTTAGGCACCCCCAGGCTGACCAGTGTGCGCACGTCCGTCGCGTGACCTCGGCTAAAGCAAGGGCAAGGAACCGGCTCACACTCGCACAGTGTCCTAGTCAAGAGGGAAAGAACTGATGACTTCTAGGAGAGGGCAGCAATGTCCCAAGCACGTGACGTTTGTTTCCCACGAACAAGCCCTCGCCCACCTGGGCCGTAGGGTGCTGTGCGGAAGGCTTGGAAAATGCCGCATGCGCAGTGACATAGTGGTGCGGTGCCTGGGATGGACAGGTGTCCTGGCCGTTGATGGGTTGCGCCACCAAGCGGCGCAACATCGTCAGCTTTTTCTCCATGGCCTCCTGAGATGAGACGAAAACCCCTGCAGCTACGCGCCTTCACAGCATCATGTTGCTGTTCTCTGCAGCCTCGCTGATCTCCAGGAACCCTGGCAGAGGTCGCTTGCCATTGGGAGGCTCCATGGGAGGCTCCATGGGAGGCTCCATGGGAGGCTCCATGGCGGCAACGCACGCGCTTCTACACTTGCAGACAGGGCTTCATCTGCGGGTGCTCTCTGACAAGGCCCTACGGCCCGGCTGTTCTTGGCCCGGCTGAGCATCTGCGATGTTTTTTGAGCGTATTGCAACCCCCGCAGCTGTCCGCATCTGCATTCTGCTCGTGGCCTGGCGCGTGCCCGGGTCGCGGTGTTCCAGGCGTGCCTCGGCCAGGGCGATGGCCTCGGAGAGGTGGAAAGTCGCAGGTGGCGGAAGTCTCAGAGAGAAGACCCTGACTAGAAAGTCTAGTCTAGATCCCACACGGGGAGCTCCTTTCTCCAGGGCTACGAAATTGAAATCTGCCTGTCGAGCGATATCCGCCAAACGAAATGACGAGATGCGATCGGCTGTTCTGTACACTGTACATGATACACTGATAATCTGATACTACTGTAACTGTGGCATGTTCACTTTCCTCTCCCGTGCAATGCCTGCCCGGAGAATAATGCCTGAGCTTCCCTGGTCCCTGGTTCCTCTGTCATCCTCAGCCCTCTTGAGGGGGTGTCGGAGTCCTCTGAGCTCAGCACTGCCAGGGTTTTCCTCGGCTCTTCCGTCGGATCTCCCACGGTTTCAGGCCCAGGCGCTTCACGCTCATCTCAAACCTCTGGAGCTTCCGGAGGTGTTTCTGAACGGCACGATCATGAAATGGGTTCCCCAAGATCTCCGGCTTTGGGGCGTGCTCCTTGGGGATGGGGATCAACTCTTCGAGCAAGCGCCCAAGGTGGGCCACGATCGCTTTCAGCAGGGAGGCGGCGGGCCCCAGTGGCACAAGGCTCTGGTCCTTGGCATCGACTTCTGAGGCCTTCAACTGGCACTTACGCATGGCGTCGAATCTTCACCCTGCAATGTTCCTCTAGACTTGCCTGCGTCGAAACTTCGAGCCCCCGGCATGCAGAGCACACATGCACACATTGACATGGAGACGAAGTGTAATTATGAGAAAAGACAGCTGGTCACAGCTGGTCACTGCAGCACGGATGAACTTTCGGCTTCGTTGCCAAGGGCTTTTCTCCAGTCTGACATCCGGAACGCCTGCCAAAAAGAGAAGCTGCTGAGGCCTGCGCCTTCCGATGGCCGACCCCACAGAGCTCGGCCATGCCGTAGATGGCGGCCATGCGCGGCAAAGGATCGAAGTCCTGAGACCAACTCGCAGAAAACCAGAGCTGGTTGCACCAGCTGGGCCCCTCCGGTCTCCGGTGGGCCCCTCCTCCAGCATCTTCGCGAGCTTCCGAAGGGACGGCAGGTCGTTCAGCGTCGCTGTGGCGGCCAGCGAGTCGGTGGCAGCCTGCCAGGCGAAGCCAACGAAGCCTCGTGGGTTCCGACTGACTTCCGTCCCTTCGCTCTTCGCTTTCTGCCTTCCGCACGATCCAGGACCTTGCGACAAGCTGCACCGGGCACGGATCACCTCTGGCTTCCGGCTTCTGACAGCGCGCCTGTCATCGCAGGCACTCTTCTCGAGCTCGATGGCGTGCTGATCGCCTTTTTCCTGGTTCGGCCCCTATTGCCCAGCAATGCGACAGAAGCAGAACAGAGGATCCAGCAGCGATCTTGGCAACCTTGGCCGGGGACGAAGCGGATTCTCCCAAACGGAACTGTGTTTTGAGTGCTGCACTGCGACGACCGCCGCCCGGCGCACGGACTCATGCCAATCGTCGAGCCTGCACGGCCACCCACACTCCGAACGCACCATATTCCTTCGATTCTCTTCCTTTCCAACATGTTCCGTTGCTAAACATCTCAGGTGACAGGGGTGTTGGGATGTCCCCAATCTACCAGCCAGGGTACTCTCACGACGATCTGAAAGCCAATTCCGCCTCGGCGAGATCCAGTCGATGGCCTCCCGCGAGCCCTTCGGGACCAAGGCGGCGATGGCCTACACGGAAGTGACGTCTCAACGCCTCAAGGACGCAGCCCAGAGCATGGAGCACCTTGATGGCCGACTCCCGCACTGTTCCCATCTGGTCCTGCATTCAAATCAACTGAGACGCTACGAATCGGTACGGTCACGGCCTTGCAAAGTGCGGTTTCAACGGTGCCGCCTCAAGGAGCCGCTTCGCAGCCGCGAGCGTCTCCGGGCAGTCCTAGGAGAAAGCAAGATAGAAAGCAAGAACAAGAAAGCAAAGCAGAAATCTTATGGAGCTGAGATAAAACGGCACTTAGACTTGGCGAGGTACCGGTGCTGCTCTGGAGGCCATGGTGTCAATGGCAGCGCGCCTGACCTGAGCAGCTCGGCTTCAGCTTTCGAACAACGAGAACTGGCACGAATGCCTTCTAGCAGCTACCAGTAGCAACTTTGATCAACTTTGCCTTATTTCGCCTCTTTCAGCCAGCTCCCTTCGGTGACTTAGTGCCTACGTTCACTTCGCCACGGCTTTCTCGAGGCTTCCGGCGGCCTGCGGTTCCCCACGTCGTCTTGGCCTGGCTTCTGGCGGCCTCTGCCATAAGGAAGAGTCCATAGACTGGATGGGCCCCTTGTGGGTCCCTGTCCCTGCTGCTCTGTCTCCAGGAAACTCAGTTGAAGCGCGACCTCTGAGCTGCCACCTTTGCGCGTAAACTAGGCGAAGTCCATGTTGGAGCGCTCCTCGGGCTCTTCGTCCAAGTCCCATTCATCGAAGTCTCCTGTCGCCCCTGCCGTCGCCTGGTCGAGATCCCCCTGCCTCGCGGCGCGTGCGAGGGCGGCGACGGTGGCCCTCTCTGCTCGGCGCTTCGCCTTCTTCTCTTTCCTCATCTTCTTGTACCGGGCTTTCCAGAGGTCTATCTTTGCCTGCTTCTCCTCTGCGGTCTCCTTTGGGGCAGAGATTGTCCGGTTCTCCCACTTCTCTTTCAGGAGCGTCTTGACGTCCTCTGCGCTCTCTGCCGTCACTGCCCTCCGAATCCATCTCTGCACGTGTTTCTTGCAATTCCGGGCCATTGCTAAGCCCTTCTTGGAGGTGTAGTGGATGTGGGGTCCCTCCAGCTGCAAAGTTTTTTTCATCTGGGTAGCATAGGGGTTCCGCTGCTCCTGGGGCTTCACGAGATGATCGTCCTTGGTCATGATTAGGAGCATGGGAAGCTTCCGTTCCTGTAGCTCTTGCACGAAGCGCCTGCAAGCCCTGGACGGCTTCTTGTGGCTCTGCTGCAGGTGCATCATCAGGCGCAAATCGTAGACACCCTCCTCGCACATCTGAAGGTATCGTAGCACGAGATCCTCCCAGACCGCCTCCCAGCGCTTCAGTACACCCTGGTGGGCCATCTCCTCTGGGTCAGGATATCCCGGCAGATCGACGAGGACGAAGCGGTTGTTCACGACATAGAAATCGATGCTCGTGGTGCGCCCTGCCCTCGAGGATGCTTTGGCGGCATAGTTCCATCTGACAACGTGGTTGATCAACGAAGACTTCCCGCAGTTCGTCATGCCGTTCACGGCAATGTGGGGCATTCTCAGCCAGGCATTCTCTGGGACCATCGCATCTTCGCTCAGCTTGGGCACCCTTGGGAGGTCCGTCGAGGTCGGGGCTTTCCAAACCCTGTCAACGACGTTGAACTTCCTGGAAATCACCTTAACAGAGAAACTCTTGGCGATAGTGTCCCTTCTACGATTCTTGTCGGGACGGCAAGAGATTCCGTGCTAAGCTCAGGTTTCAAGCTCAAAGCAACAACGGGCTCAAACTCTTTCAAAATGCCTGAAAGGCACCTGTTCCCAAAGCTCGTAAGGCACATCGCCGTCGTCCTCTTCGTTCTCTGTGGATGAAGACCCCGACTTCCAACGGGGCGGTGCCTGGCGCACCTCCGGCTCCTCCGGCTCCGCCTCCGGAAGCGGAACCTTCTCCTCGAACTCCTCGATGCGCTCCCCGAAGTCCTCGGCCCGGTCTTCGGCCTCCTCGGCGGCCGCCGCCTGAGCCAGCAAGCTCGGATCGCCGCCTGCTTCTGCAGCCTCGGCAGCCTCGGGGAAGGCCTCCTCCGCCCACGGCGCATCCTGCTTGCGCTGCGCGAAGGGGTTCGAGAGCTCCTCGTCGTCCTCGTCGTCGTCGTAAATGCTCTGCACCTTCTTCACCGGAATTCGGAGCCTTGCATTGTTCTCCAGAAGCACATCTAAGGCTTCGTCAACGATGCCGGGGTCTAACATGCGGCCCTCCTTTGTGCGCTTCCCCTCCCTGGCTGCTTTACGCAAGCGCGATGCCAGCTGAAGAGCATGGCGCGTCGTCGGAGCCTGCTTCAGGAGCCTGTAGACCTCTGTGACGTTCAGTGTGTCTGTGACCGCACCCGCACGGAGGCCGATCCGGGATCCACGCCTCCTTGAAAGAACAAGCACAAGAAAGAAAGAGTTCCGACACAAGTGCCGACTCAAGAAACCCCCTGCCTCGACCATCGACCCGTTCGTGCGACTAGGGACCCAACCAGGACGGCAGAAGCAGCCAAAGTCCGAGCATGCGCGCCTCTCCGGGCCTCTCGGGCCGCTGCGCCTGCCTGTCCGGCCTGTCCGGCCTGTCCGGCCCGAGGCGGAGAGCGTGTGCTGGGACTTTGCAGGGACCCTGAAAGACCCACGGTCCCGGCCAGAGCCATGGCGAGGAGAGCAGGGCAGGTGCGCACACTTGGAGCCAAACCAGCACATGGGAACGAATTTCAAGACGCTTTGGCACTGTGGCAGAAGGTCCTCCCTGGGGTCCAAACTCCCCAGTCCTCGTCTGTTAGTCGGGACTTGACAGCTTCCTCCACCTCGGACCAGCACACACTGCCGGAAAGTCTGCAGGCATCAACGAATCTAGCAAAGCATTGCCTGCTGGTCCAGCGCCGTCCCTCGTGTGGCCTTGCGGAGAAGTCGAGTGCACTCTGCTGACTCCTTGAAAAGACTGTTCTTAGCTGTAGCTTGAGGACACGGCGTGTCCAAACTTGCCTGTGATGTCTGCCAGGGTGCTCAATGCTGCAATCCTCGTCCACTCCTTGAAGCCACTGTCAGATGGTGGTGGTGCCGGCCCGGTGGGTTTGGCGGATGGTGCAAGTGAGACCAAGCTTGCGGCGCAGGTACTGGACACACGCTCCAGCGTCGCCTGGACCTCATGGGACTGTAGGACTCACCAATCCCACGTGGGACCATAGCTTTTTGGTTCGTCAGGTTTTGCCTTCGAAAGGGGTGCAATCCCTGGCAACCAGAGGTTTCTTGGGCACCCACGGTGCGCGGGTCGCCGATGTCAGCAACTTTGGACATGGCGCCTTGCGCGGCGAGCTGCACGGCAACATCTTCGTCACCCAGGGCCTCCCGCAGGAAAGCACAGAAAAGTCACGCAATCTCTCAACCCAACTCCGCCGAAGTCGCGAGCCTTGGCCAAGGCCGCGATGGCTTCAGGGTCACCGGGGTATCTGCCAAGGTCCTTCACTGCCTGACAGTGCCAGTCGCAGTCGCACAGAGTCCACGCAGTCGCAGTTTCGGCGAGGTCCAGGTGCTTTCCGCCGTGCCTTGCGGCGCACGGGCACATCGTGGTGCGTCGCGTCTCTCAAGAGCTCCTCCTGAAAAAACGACATGATCCGACATCAAAGTCATCAACCGGCCGACCTTCGGTCGAAGGGGCCGCCGCTTCTTGGTCTGGGCGGCGAAGGCGCGGCCTCAGCTCTGACCGCTTTGCAGTGCAAGCGCTTGCTCACTGCGCACTGAACGCACCTGAACGCACCTACAACCGAATCGCAAGCTCCGCACACACACACGCACACACGCACACACAACTCGAGTGAAGCAGCTCCCCGCCTCGCTGGCACGCGAATGCGGGAAGGCGCTGCCTTGACAGGCGGGGGAGGGGTGTGGGCAGGAAAACCGAGGAGACGTCGGCCCACTGACGTTGCGGCACCTCGACAGCACCCCAGCCAGGCTGGCCTCCGGAAGGGAAGACTAAATCGCATGTCACAAAAGGGGCCGCTTTCGCGATTTCCCAGCTCCGCACGGAGCGGCTGCAGCTGGCCACGCCGCTGGCCCTCCGCACCTTCACACGCGACACGCGTCTGTCCCAGTCTCTCCATCTTCTTGGCGATACGAATGCGGTGGTTTCAGTGGAGAGACACGGGCACCGCGACACGGAAGGCTCGAACGCCACAGCTGCGGCCCCACATGGCAAAGCTACGGGATCTGGCGCTGCCACGCAGCCTGTTGTGGGTGACTGCTGTGTGTGCCCTGGCCTGGACCTGGCAGGTCTGCCTCAGGAAAGCATGCAGCATGATCTGCATGACGTGACGGCTCAGGTCGAACCCAAAGCTGCAGGCCAAGGCTAATCATGTTCATTCACAGTCACAATCTGCGCCTGTGCACGTGCCGACCTGTGCATTTCTTGCCTGCGGCTGTTCGGCGCAAGAATCCCAACCGATGCCAGATATGTACACCACTGCTTGCATGGTCAGATCACTTTAGCAACATGAGACTGTGAATGCTCTTCGAACCCTGTGCACCGCCGGAAAGAGGGGCCGATAATCAAGCAACTATAAGACTGCACAAAGTGGTCGACATGCTGCAAACAGTGCTGGAGAGAAGGGGGGCAAGTTGTTCTGGCCTCCCGACAATCCATCAAGAAAAGACGGCCTTGGCTGACTGACGCATCTCCCGTCCGGTGGAACTAACCTACACAACAGATTCTCGAGCCGAGTGCAGCCAAGCAGCATGCGGCCTGAGATTGACGGTCTTTGTGTCTTGCCGCCGGAACATCAGCAAGCAGGCGTGGTGCCCTTCTGAGTCGATGATCTCTTGGATGTCCTTCTTGCAGCGCACTGCTGCGTCGTCCAGCACATGCCAGGAGCCTTCCGGCCGCTGCCCGGTTTCGGGCCCGGCTTCGGGCCTTTGCTCGTCGCAATGCAGGGCGAAGGCCTTGTAGGCCCCGCCTTCCGGGACTTCGCCGTAGTGGCAGATGGCACTCCGCAGTTGGTACGTGACCTGAAAGACGGTTAAACTTCGGTGTCAGAAGAAGCTCAAACAGGACACCGAATCCATTTCGTCGAAGTGGCCGAGCGCAGGGTGTAGCCCGTGGCCTCTTCCAGCTCCATTTCAAGGCCAATGCGACCTCGGGGAGCACGAAAAACAATGCCGACATGCTGCTGGACTGGACAGGGCAAGTGCGTGTGTACCACAAAGTATAGCTACAGAAATGGACATGTAGACGCGTGGGCCCCCGACACTTGCGGTTGACCCGGTCCGGTAAGCCATCGCTCCCCGTGCGGAATCGGTGCAGGTGGAGGAGCAAAAAGGGAGGGAGCCGAAGGAACCGGGCTTCCTGTCGCGTTAGTAACTGCTCCACGGAAGCCTCCACTGAGATGGGGGTTTTGGGATCCCCGAAGGGGTCCGCAAGATCCAGGTGAAGCAAGAGGAAGGGCGCCACATCCGTGTGAGCATGACCATCGCCGAGGGTGCTCACTCGCCTCCCATGGGACTTCCGGACGAGCCCGCCGAAGATTCGCATCATCGGTGAGTCCTCGTGCTGGTAAGGCACCGCGGAGAGAGTGGGCCACTTGCATTCGTCATGAAGCTCGCCAAGGAAAAACCGCAGGAAGCAGGAGAACATGTCGGGACCGACGAGGTCAGGGAAAACTGGCGCCTCTTGCACCGACTTCCCCCTCTCAAATCGTCTTAGCAACGGCTCGGCGAGGAAAGCTGCGTCGACCTGGGACAGAGAGTGCAATACGTTCCGAGGTCGTGTCTCTGGCGGATTCACGATTTGGATCCTTTGAATGTCGTTTGGACTATCGTTTGGGATTCGTTTGGATCTTTTGGGATTCGGGCTTCGCTGCAGATCGGCCGCGTGGTCGCCGCGATCGCCCGAGGCGGCCACATGCAGGCGATTGAACACAGAGCCTGCGGAGCCCGCAGCGGAGCCCGCAGCAGAGCGCAGCTCTGACGAGTTTCCATAGAACTCCCAGGCCAACTGCATAAGGCAGTTGTATGCCGGACGCTGATGCGGCTGCTTCTGCCAGGAGACCTGTGCCAATAGATGGCAAAGTGGCGAGCATGCCAGCAGTGCCTGGACCCAGGCGTTGAGAAACGGTATCGCATGGCAAGGCAACAGGCCCCGGAGCCGCACGGGCAACAGCTCCTTGAGAAGCTCCAGAAATAACTCGGCACTTAAGCATTTAAAAAATAGAAGAAAGAGCTCCAGCATAGGCCCAGTCACAGAGCTCAGGTCCAAGCACAGCGATCTCGGCTCCCGTCCTCCACGGCGCGGAGCCACGCGTTCCGCGTGCTTCAAGAGCAGCTCCAAGAGGTCGGGCGCCTCTCCGTCGCCATCTGACAGGTCCTCGCTGGACCACTCGCTGTCCTCCTCCCGCTCTTCTCCGCGCGCCTGGCACGCGAAAATGCGAACAAACACATGCAACAAAGGCTCTCCCCTCCCGGCCTCTCTTAAGGACATGAGCCGGCGCATGAGCCCGGACTGGGTGGCGGCCGCTGCGGCGCCGGTGAAGAAAGCCGCTGCGTTCAGACCGGTGGAAGGGGAGGAGTAGCCGGAGCGNGGCCACTCCAGAGGGGAAGCCCGGGATGGGGGAGCAGTAGCCACTGAAGGAGGTCGGGGAGCGGGCGGGAGAGTGGTGCGAGACGGGTGTGTGGATGTTGGGCGTTCTGGAGATGGCAAAGGGGCTGCTGTGCCACATGAACCCTAAGCTCGGCCCCTCTGCGGAGGCCTTGCTGCGCCGCCGCAGGGGTGCGCCTTGGGGGGCTGGGGCGGCTGGGGCCCGTAGGAGCGGCGCCAAGGCATCTTGCCAGGCGTTCGCCGCGTTTGCCAGTCCCTCCTCGAAGGTCTCTGCCACTTGTTGCGTTTGCACCCACTGGCTGCCCGCTTGAGGCACCTGCAGCGCCTCCGCCACGGCCACATTTCGCAGTGCAGAGTCAATGCTGGCTGCGCTGGGCAAGGAGCCTCTGTAGATGCCATGGTAGGCCTGGTAATCATCGCCATAGGCACCGCCACCCGGGGTGTGGCAATGTGAGCGTGGGGAGTTCGACTGAGTAACGTCACCTGGTGTGTTCGATGGTGAGGGTGCCAGCACGAAGCGCAGGGCCTCGCCGTCGAAGAAGGAGTCGCAAGAAGATGCCCGGCTAAGTGCCCGGCTGCGCGGCACTGAAGCGACACCTCTGCAGCTTAGCATAAGCAAGCTGCTCGGGGGCAAGAGTTCTCAAAATGCCACTGGGAAGTCGAAGCATACTCGACCTTAGCCCGTCCCGGCCCGGAACACTATTTCGCAATCAAATCTTGAACCAAGCTTCAAGGAACTTCAATTCGAAAAGTTATGACTTCCGCAAGCTCCAAACGTCCAGCATGGAGCATCGCGTCGCTGATAAGTGGTTTGCTTTCAGCTTTTCTAGTAGAGCCCTTCGGAAGTACCTATGCCCGAGCTTTCGCTGGCTCTTCGAGCCCTGTCTCCCCTCTCATCTGATTTCTTTGTCTGCATGGCCTTTTGGGGCTTTGGCGGCTCTGCTGTTTTTTAGGCTTTCTGCGCCGATACCGTACCTGGTAAGGTGCGTCAGGGACCTATCTGCTCGCGTATACCCCGGCTGGCTTATTTATCCCAAATCAGAAATCACCAGCTTCGTTGGGTTGCAGTGCCCGCGCCTGAGGCGGCACCCGAAGAGCAGCCTGCGGGAGCTGGGTAGCTTGGCGGCGACGGCGAGGGCGCCGAGGGTCCGGGTCCCAGCCTTTGGAGCATCGCAGCCTTGAGGCGCTTCTCTGCGCTCCTCACTTCCTCCAGCAGCCCCAAGCCCCGAGCCTCCGCAAGCAGCGCCAACAGTTGCTCCAGGCTTTGCCCCAAGGAGCGCTTCACCGACTGCGACTCCTCCTCCGCTGCGGACTGGCTTGCGGCCGCGGCCGCCGGGACGCGGCCCAAAGGCTCGTTCGCCCTTGCGGCGCTTGCGAGCTGTGACAGCTGTGGACCTGGTCGGGCACCCTCGAAGCAAATGCCCAACTTGCCGAGCGGAAGCGGACCCCGTTCGGATCGCGCTCCCAAAGCGGCTGGAGTTGTGCTGCGGCCTCTTGGTTCACAGGTCTCCTCTGCACCTCACAAAGGAGGCCCAAAGGGACCCAAATTGGCACACATTATGGAAGGGGCGAAAAGGCGAAAGGGGTGGTGCACAAACGGCAAGTGAGCACGTGAATGCTTGAAATGCAAAGGGTGTACGGAAGAGCCGAGAGTGAGCTGAGGGAGATCTGTGCTCCAACGAGCTGAGCTGCATGAGCTCATGGAGCCAAGATATCAAAAGCTGTGCACTCGATGAAAACGTGACGCGAGTGAGTGCATGGCTTAGTGAAGGCAAGAGAGTGAGCAGTGAACAGAAGTGGACGAAAATTGCATGAGGAGGTGAGTGACTGAGTACATGAGCGAGTGCACTGTGCAGGGAACTCCAATCTCTAATCCAAGACGCGACTGTCGTTTGCCTCCGCCGTCTTCCGCACGAAGGTCTTCCAGTGCATGGAGTTCGCTGGCAAGCTCCAGGGCCCCTCCGGCTCCTTACAAAGCAACAAAGCAACAGAAAGAAAGCACAGCGCAGAAACGAAAACCCAAAAACCCCCGTGCCCACCGCAGCTTGGAAACGGGGGAAGGCGAGTGCGTTCCCGTTGCCTCGGAGGTCTCCTGCAAGGGGACTGAGGCTTCCCCGAAACCGAAACATTCAGATCTGAGCCTGGTCGGTGGACGGGAAGTTCCGGTGCTTTGGGCTGCAGGAAGAGGAGGAGAGCATCTGAGACTTGGGGCTCCCGAAGCTGGTCGCGAACTTGCTGGGCCTTTCCGGCCTCGCAGCGCAGAAAGAAGTGAAGAGAGCCCCCGAGCATGCCCGAGCCCCGAAAGCCCCCTTTTGGGGCCCTAGGCCCTGGCCTGATGCTGTTGGAAGCGGGGCTGGCACTGCTCGGGCCTGCGCCATGCGGAGGCGCGGCAGGAACGGCAGGAACGGGCTCGGCTTAGCTCAAGTCCGTGCCTGGAGATTGGGCCTTCGGCGACGCTTCCGGCAGCGAGCTCGTGGCTGATTCGGGCGGCAGCGTGTCCGCATGCGCCATCCGAACCACCTGTCGAGTGGAGCTCTCTTCTCTTCTTCTGCTCTTTTCTTCTCTCTAGGACTAGGACTTGAGGGGCCTTCTTCTGACCTTCGTCGTCGGAATCCGTCTCGTCAGCCCACCTCCTCCTGCGGGCTCTGATGATCCCCCAGAGCTGCGGGGGCCCGCCGCCCGGCCCTTCTTCTGCAGGCTCCTCCTCGGAGCTCTCCTTCTCCTCAGCCTCGGCTGCCTCCGCCTCCGCGGCCGTGCGGGTGCTCCTTTTCTTCTTCGATGCGATCGGATCCGGATCCGGATCCGTCCACTCCAGGGAGCCGAAACTTGGAAGTTTCGGCTGAAACGCCTCCGCCTCCCCCTCGCCGCTCTGAGCCGATACGTTCCTTGCCCACTCGGCCCTGAGAAGCCCCGAAGCTCCGACGTGCACGCACTTCACGTCCACGAAGCGAGGCACCTCAAAGAAGTCCAAAGCCGCCAGAAAGTCCCAGGGGATTGGCCCACCGAGCCGGAGCACTGCCTCGCTTCCTGGCGCCAAGCTCGTCCACAGGCGCGCCTGGGCCCCGAAGCGGCTCCCATGAAGTAGCAACAGCTCCCTCGGACGATGCCGCGCCAGCCTCCCCCTGCAGAAGGAAGACTTTGAATCGGCCTCCGATGCGAAGCCTCGGCACACGGCCTCCGCTATCCACTCCGCTGAAAAGCTCGGCCGCTCCAGCTGGAAAAGCACCAGGCTCAGCGGTGAAGAGCTTGGTTCCGGCGGCTTGGAAGGCATGTCTCCGGCTGCTGTGGTGTATCTGCAAGGCTTTGCGGCGATCAGGTCCACCTCTAAACCGGAGCCACTGACCTCTCTGAGCGCCTTTGTAAAGGCCCGCCATACCGACAGCTGGATCCCGTCTTTCGTCTTCGACGGCGGCCCCAAATCGGTGTGCAGGAAGAGGCACCCGAGCCTGGGCTGAAGCTCTGAGGCGGCGAGGCGAGGCCGAGGCCGAGGCGAGGCCGAGGCGGGTGTAGGGCCGGGGCACCCAGTACTTGCCTTTCCGGGCGGTTGTACATGGGCCTGTCCTGCTAAAATGGGAGGAAACTCCTGTGTGCACAGGACTTGTGACTTGGGTAAACAACCGTGATTCAGGTGAAAGGTGCGTGCGCATGCATGCAGGCCACAAGCGAAAAACATTAGGCTCCGAGTAAACTCTGGACCGCACAGCTCCCTCGAAATGTAGCGAGCCGTCTGCCTTGTACTGGTCGGGCAACTCTTCGTCTTTTTTGGGGACTGGTGCTTGGCTATGCCGTGTACAGTA
Organism: Symbiodinium sp. clade A Y106; assembly: GCA_003297005.1. Taxonomy (NCBI): domain Eukaryota; class Dinophyceae; order Suessiales; family Symbiodiniaceae; genus Symbiodinium; species Symbiodinium sp. clade A. The sequence goes on from BGNK01005423.1 coordinate 20,295, forward strand.
TGGGGTTGAAGCGAACTTCCACGAAACAGGGATTGGGAGTACCACAGGGTTGTGGGAACCCACCAGGCCGATTCACAGTGCTCGCTTCTGCTTCCGGGCCGAGGCTCATCCGCTGCCCCTCTGCGCCCTGCGTTTCCGCGGCCTTCGCCCGATCCGCTGCCGCTGCCTGCCACAGAAGACACAAAGCAAGGAGTGTCAACCCGAGGGAACTCGAAGAACCGCTCTCTGCTGTCGGTGTGCTGCGCTGCTGCCATGATTTCTTTGCCTAGCATACTCTAGACTCTAGACGGCTCAAGCTTGTTTTCATTGCGACTTCAAGTTTTTTGGGTGCAGGCCTTTAGCTCAGAACATCATCTTCCTGTGCAAGCATTTCCCGGCCTCCAGCGGTTCCAAGCCAGGCACCGGGCCGAAGGCCGCCTAAGAACGGGCTGAAGAATGCCCCCCCCCCCCCNCCCCCCCCCCCCCTGCGTCGCTGTCGCGCTTCCATTCGTGCCTTCGCGCCTAAGCCTAGGCATCTCCGCGTCTGTCCGTGTATGTCCGCGTCTGTGTTCATGCATATGTATCATACATGTGCAGACACGCGCGCAAAAGTCTGCTGCATGCAGACGTGTACGCATGCATGTAGGCAGGCAGGCAGGCAGGCCCATAAGTACACGTCCATGCAGGGATGCTTATTCTTTCTTGGTGCTCGTGCACACATACTGTTGTCGAATACACGGTTACCTATGCGAATGCGATTGGAGTTTGTAGTAGTGCTGATTCCTAGGTGACTCTTCTGCTGGTGCATGTCCATGTCTCTCGCTCTTGCACCTGTAATCGGCAGTAGAAAACATGAGTCATGGCGGCACCACAGGTGTTTATGGCCCTGCTCCAGCCAGGTGTCGGCTTCCAGATCCACGGCTGCTCCGAAGCAGATTCGCGCCGCGTGGCACCTGGACCAGACCAGTAAAGGAAACGTAAACGAGCTGTCTTTCCGAGAGATCCCGCTTTTGTGGACTTCCTCTGAGGCGGCGACTGCTCTTTGAGTGGCCGATCCATGCGGAGGAAGACTGGCTTGAAAGGGTTCACGGAGGGCTCTCTTCCTGGAGCCGGGCCGACAGAGGCCGCCAAAGCCAAGGGCGGGGCAAAGGATTCTCCAGCTTGGGATCCGGGTTGGGGCAGGGTCGAGATGCGCTTCTGCAACCAGGGCTGGTGCTCTTGCAGCCTGTCTGCTGGAGAGCACAGGAGGACGCCCAAGACGCTGTGGCTCAAGGTGTCCGCTTGGAAATACCTGCAAAGAAGGGGTATCCGATCCGGCTCCCCCTCCCCAGTTGTGTCATCCTCTGGCACGCGCCAGCCCAACATAGATGAGATGGAGGCAGGGTCCACATCGTTGGATTGAAACATCAAGAGAACCGTAGGCATGATCCGCATTCCATGTGCCACGGCCAGGGGAAGCAACGTGGAAAGCGGGCTGCGAACTGGCACCAGCCACGGGCACGAGCTGCCGGATGCCGGCGTGCAGTCGGGAATCTGGAACAGCAGCTGGCGCTCGGCGGGAATGCGCAGAGTTTGGTGCACCTGTTGTTTCAGGTCTTCCAGAGATGCAGCCATCGGCAGCTTTAGCTCAGCGGATGCAGGCACCTCGTAGCCACCGGCAAAGGAGCCCCGGGTTGTCTGAAGCATCTTCTCTGTCACGATGCGCACGTTCAGGTGATCACTGTCGGCCTGCAGCCAGCCTGCGGGTATGGCTGGAAGGCGGCTTCGCACGGGAGCAGGTAGGTGTCCTCGTGGGGAATGGGTGCTGTAAACCGCAAGCAGCGGAGTGAGATCTCGGGTGCAGAGCCATGCGTTGGGCACGGAGCCGGGCAGTTGCCAGCGATGGACTTCGTGCATCTGCGCACCGTCCAGCACCCATTCTTTGGCACCATGCAGGAAGGTGAGCGTTCGACGTCTTGCAGAAACGTGCCGTGAATCTCGCGACTCCTCTTTCCTGGTCGAGTGGCATAGCAGAGCCACGAGATGCCAAGTGTGCCCTTCCTCCTCTTTGAAGGAGTGCGGGAACGCCAGAATCTCGTTTGGAAGCAAGCGCTTCAGGAAGCGAAGCGTCACCAACGGCCCCAAAGGTCCCAAGTCGCACTTGGAATCTTTCGGTACTTTGGACTTGGACTTCCGCTTCGGTGGGTTTCGGCGAAGCCGCCAGGCCCCGTAGGCACGAAAGATCTCCGGCACCGCTCCCCAACCCGGCTCCTGCACGTGGAGAAGGCTCCCCAGGGACTTCGGCTTCCAGGGCACCAGGGGCTCCGGAGGCTCATCGGATGGCTCCGAGGAGCCATGGCTTGCTCTTGGCAGGTCCCAGAGACGCAGCGAGGCCAGGGAGGGCCTCCGCACGCCCAAACCCGCTGCAAACCACTCTGCCAAGGCTCTGGCTCGCCTTGGCGTGTCTTCGCCATCCAAGTCCAAAGCATCCCAAGGCTCTGCTTCTGGAGACGGCGACACATCGCTTTCAGAGGCCAGCGCGGCCATCCAACAGTCCCGGACGGGAACGTCCCATCGGCTGCTCAGATATCTTCGTGCCTCCAAGAAGGGCGTCCTGGGCACGGCCAGCAGAGCCGAGACTAAGGGCTGTAACAAGCGACAGGTAAAGCCTAGAAGAAGCGATCGTGACCGCGCTGAGCAGCACAGTAAAAAGCCAGCAGACCAGCTACGCGGTACAAAGATTTATAAGCCTAGAATAGCACGGTTCCGAGCTTGCGAGTCTTGGCAATCAGGACAGCCAGTCACGCACATAGCACCCTAAATAAGAAGCATAGCAGCATAGCCGCCCACACATCAATCGAGGTTCGAACTCGGAACATCAGCCGAATCAGCGGCCCTGCTCCTGCAAAAAGCGGGTGATGAGAAACGAGCGAGAGTGGGCCTACCCGCAAGCTCACTGCTGCACGGTTTTGCAATTGCTTTACAGTGAAACTGAGGACCTTCGAAGTTATGAGCTTCCACTCAAAGACAGTCAGTTAGAGTGTCGTGGAACCTCAATTCGAAGACACGTGGCGCAGCATGACTCATGCCCCAAATTCCCGCCGGAGGGGCTCCTCCTCTCGCGCCTGAAGAAGAGCCTAGCCAGGAGTTCGACCACCACCGCGGCACAAAGCTCAGCTCCGGCTGCAGAGTGCGCGCTCCGCGGGCTCGGCAGCAGCGCCAAGGCCGAGCCGCTCGTCGTGGCCTCGGAGGCACCGCCAGCGCCAGCAGCGCCTCCGCCTCTCAGGAGCCCTTCGGCGGCATCGACGACGTCCCGAAGGCCTTTCCCACACGACCACTGCGACGAAAGCGACAACTTCGGCTTCCGCTCCCCATCGGAAGGATCCAAGTCAGGTAGCAGTATCTCCTGCCGAGGGCAGAGCTGCTCATCAAGCGAAGAGGAGAAGATAAAGGCTTAACCGAAGCTCCTGCAACTCCGCCTTCACAAGGATCTCAGAGGGCAGAGCCTCTGACTCTGCCACCTCCGTCTCCAGCTCCAGTTCCAGCACCGAGCGGACCCCAAGTTGCCAGAGCCGTGTAACCGAGGTTTCGGCTGCCGATGCGATGTAGAGAATGCCGGGTAGCACCTCCACCGCCGCCTCCGGCTGCGAAGGGGGCAGCAGACCTGGATGGAGGAGGAAAGCGTCCAAAGCAAAGGTCTCGGAGCCGGAGAAGCGCCCGCCGGAGGAGCGGAGCACTTTGTCCTGCTCAGGATCAGAGGATCACCGGCCCACGCCCAGATCGACTACAGACAGAGGGTAGCCCAGGGAGCGACTCCGCGACTCCTGCGCCGTGGGATCCCGGAAAATGGAATGCTCCTGGCTTTGGCAAGCCGCCGCTTGCTTCAGAGCAGCCCCTCCGAGCAAACACCACGACCAGAGCAGAGCCTGTGAAGATGCATACACACACAAGCCAAACGGGCGTCACGAACATAGATAAACAAACCATCGAACTCAGACGTTCGGCAGTTCTGCGCCAAGCTGCCGACAGGGCCGGGCTATGAGCAGCAGTTGCGAGTGTGTTCGGGAAGGTCTCCTCAGGCTACGGGGCTCTTGCTAAGGAAGTGCCAGTATATCAACTACCGCTGTTACTGCTCCAAGCGCACGTGCATTGATCGGTAGATGACAGGCTTCGAGCGGAGGATCTGTGTCCAAAACAGCTGCTCGGCCTCTACTCCAGCCCTCCCTTCCGTAAATCCTAAATCGACTCCCGGCCAGACGTCGCCAGAGGCCAGATCGGACCGATGCAGGTTGCAAAAACGGTGTCAGTCGGGGCACCTTGCTGGTCGTGAAATGAAACAGGACTTCGGCCTTCAGCTTCAGGGAACCGCTGCTGGAGAGAAAATGCTCCACATCCGCCAATGGCAGAACAGGAAAGAAGACTTCCTCGCGAGGGCATGGAGAGCTGCTTCGGCTCGCATCATGCTCACAGCATCGTTGCAGGCAAGTGCACTGCAAATAAACCCCCGTGGCCGCCAAGGTGCGTTGTTTCCAGGTGTCACAATCCATCTCACTGTGCGAGAAAGATTTTCGGCTCTTTCGCCCAGGAGTGTCACACGGAAGTCGATGGGACAACACCAGTAGCCGCACCAGCCCGGCGTCTCCGTGAAGCGCACTCCAGCTGAAAACCTCAGGCAAGCGAAACAAGCACCTGCCACAGAGGGCACAACTTTGGGCGATCACCCATCGCCTACCCATTTCGCATACGAAGCAGCGTGCTCGAATCAGAGTGCGACGGCAAGCCTTTGCTCACACACAGCGTGGCCACGACGCCCGGTCGCACCTCCCAGCGCGAAGGCTTAGCCAAGCATGGTCCAATGGTGACAGTGCCAGGTCTAAGAGTCTAAGCCCTAAGCTCTCTTGGCTCTCTTTCTCTTGCGACACATCGCGAGACGGCGCCTCCTTCTGCTCCGGGCTTTTCACGCCAGGAACACCCTTCAGACCACAGAGCAGCGTTCGCAGCGGCTGCTTGCGCCACTTCTCGATGCGGACCTAACTGAGCTGTGACGTTGCGAGCAAACTTAGAGAAAACAAGAGCATACGGACGAGAGGCGGGACCCAAGCACACAGGTGTTGGGCCATCTGGGCCAAACCACGTTGCCATAGCTCGAGCATGCTCAAGGGATGCTCAACCCGAATGTGCTGTGTTTGATTGCAATGGACTTGCCTGCAGATTCTAGAAAAAGCGTCAGACAGACGCACTCACATAGGGCTTCGGCTCACTACAAGAAGCAATGGTTTCGGCTGAATGCCTCGGGTGCCCACTTTAACAAGCAAGTTTCACTGCACGGAACCACACGTGTTCTTTGTCAGCCTTGCGCAGATTCGCCAGTTAAAGGAGCGTGGGGTGACGTTGAAGCCAGGCAGCCTGAGTCGGAGTTGGATCTAAGCAGCACCCTGCGAAAGCATGCCAACACTGTAATTTAAGCTCAGGATCTCGTCGAAGTCATCCACGGCGCACTTGACCACAAGTCTCACGGCCTTCGCAGCGTGGAAGGGCACATTGCGTTGCACTCTAATGCGTGCTTATCCCGAATGAACTGTATGGCTGTGTCAGGTGACCGTAGGCCAACATCAAAGATATCTTACCCGTAGGAGTAGCAGTAGCAATAGCAGTAGCAGTAGCAGCAGCAGTAGTAGCAGTAGCAGTAGCACAGTAGCAGTAGCGGTAGTAGCAGTGGTAGTGGTAGTAGTAGTTGTAGTAGTAGTAGTAGCAGCAGCAGCAGCTGCAGGAGTAGTAGTAGTAGTAGTAGAAGCAGCAGTAGCAGTAGCAGTAGCAGCAGCAGCAGCAGTAGCAGTGGCAGTAGCAGTGGCAGTAGCAGTAGCAGCAGCAGTAGCAGCAGCAGGAGTAGTAGCAGTAGCAGCAGCCGAAAATGAAAAAGCAGCAGCAGCAGCAGTCCGCAGGCGATCAATGGCAATTCAAACTCGATTCGACACTAGATTCTGCACGTTCGGAAGCGTGAGAGCCTCCACACTCGGTGGGACGCAGCTTTGCCAGAACCTTTTGCTTCGGGCGCCATCCATGTCTACGCATTTGACCGCTGTGGGTTGCGTCGCCAGTCCAATGCTTCCACGATGATACAAAGCCATTCTCCGTGCCTCTGTTTGTGCATGCGGGACATGTTCATTGTTAGAAGTCAAACTTGCTTCTCATGTGCCTGGGAAATCTGGAAATGGCTGACACAGCACAGATACCGGAATGTCGGCGTCTGCATGCACGACGTTGGCATTTGCTGCGATCCTGGCGTGAGGTTGTGAAAGACTGCCCTGCATTCCCAGGTCGCCTCAGCCTGTTGCTGTGCTGCACAAACGACTGTGCCAGTGGCACGTTTCTTTCCGCTATCTTGAATTACTGAATACCCTTTGAAGTTCTTCACACGCCTCGTACTGCCTTGCGCGCAGTAGATCTGCTTTGTCCCATGACCGCTGCGCAGTGAAAGAAAAGACTAGTGACTAGTGAAAGCAAAAACCGCTTGGATTCTTTCGAAGGCGAGCGGAGCAGCCGTTGGGCCGTCGGATCATGCTGCTCTGGGGCATGCAGGCATTGCATGCGAAGCCTGCCACAGGCTGCAGCCAGGACATACGAGAACTCGAACTCATCGCCTCAGCAGACTCCCCGGGGCCGGGGGGCACCTTTGAAGCCACGCTTCCAGTCTCCTCCTCAGCGAGTGACGTGACGCGACATCAGAGGCCTGGAGCACATGCACAGGGTGTCCCTCCCCCAGCCTCCGGGACAGGATCTTCAGAAGAGGCCTCAACCAAGAAAAGTACGCAACCGCAGGATGCCAAGATATCAGCTCAGACTTGAACTGAGGCGCAGGCCGTTTGTAACAAGGAGCGGGAGTCTCCCACGCGGAAACCGACATGGAAGGAAGGCAGCAAAGGCAAGGGGGAAGAAGGCGAAGAGCCTGCAGAAGAGAACTTAGCGGAAGAAAAGTCGCAGCTTTAGCAGCAGACTGCCCTGATGCACCGATCCGAGGCCAAAACCACGGCGCCCCTGCAGAGTCAGCCCTGGCGTTGTGCGCCTGCTCCCTGGGCCTCGGCTCATAGTGACAGGTGAGAGTCCGTTGGCTCCTCCGAGGCCATCCGAGCGGCATAGATGACGATTCTGGCAGCCGTAGACGGCTGCATTCACCCAACCTGTCACAGCCCTTCCTCACTGCAGCACGAGTACTGCTCTGGGTCCCGCGCCATTGCTGTACATGGCCAAGCTCGCAAGCCGGCCGCTCCTGGCCGCGGCGCCGCTGATGACTAGGACTAGGCAACTGTGCGAGTCCGGGGCCGGGGCCACAAGTTCTCCGGGATGACGCGGATGTAGAGCAGCCAGTCTGGAAACGCCTTTCTGCACACCGCCGATCTCTCGCGGCTCTCTGACACCTTCTGAGGGTGCAGCCGTGATCAGGAAGCCACACGGATAGGCCAAGGCACGCAAGGATGCGCGCCTGTTAGGGCTTGCTGTAGTCGCCAAGTGATTCCTAGCAGCCTGCACTCTCGTCCATCAGGGTGTCCTCACGACGGCGCTCGGTGACGGTGTGCGCATGACTGCCACCAAGGACGTCAAATACATTAACAGCCTCGGAGGAGGGAACCCAATGCAGCCGAATGCAACAGTCACGGCTAAGGCCACCGGCGTGAGCAGAAAGTTCGTGAACAGCACCTGGGACCAGGACTGCGGCTTCTTTAAGGGCAAGTCCGAGGAGTCACGAGGCTGCGGCGACTTCAAGCACTTTGGTGAAGCCGAAGGCTCTTTGGCCTGGCGCTGCCCGGCTACGAATGGTAGGGGCTGAAGAGCCTTCAGCAGCCGAAGTGGAGCACTTCAGCCTTCTGTGTGCAGGTGCATGGCCACGGCATCCACGGCCTGAGGCCGAAGCTCTGGAGATCCATGGAGAGAACGAGACGCCTCTCTTGGAGCCCAAGGGGCGCCAACGGCAGCTGCTGCCGGCCACGCGAAAACCAGAAGCTTGGCCTTGGCAGCGAGGGAAGGACCAAAAAGGGCCTAGGATGGCCTAGGGAGGGGTCCATAAAACCGAAAGAGAAAGAAACAGAACCTTTGAAACCTCCTCGAAGGGGAAGCGGCCAAGCGGCCAAAAGACTGAAGCACCGCTGGCTGTGCAGCGCGCTCCCCAGGACCTCGGAAGTGTCTCGTGCAGCGTTGCATGGCGTTGCTCTGCACACATCTGCAGTCCCAGAAGCTCCGGCGGCGATCTGAGCCTCCACAAAGCATACGACGCAGAGGAGCGCATGGAAGAGTCCACGACCTCGGTCACACATCGGTCCCTCTCTGCATCCAAGCAAACTGCACTGAGCATTGAAAGGTCCGAAAGGCATGGTAGCAGTATGAGCAGCCGATACGGACCAGTTTTGCCGCAAGCGAACGGTCGGCAGTTTGGGCCATCATCCCTTCCATGAGCTTCCAGTCATCAGCTCTTGGGGGATGTTCGACAGCCGGGCCTGCCAGCATGTGCACGCTGACGTCGATGAAGAGCATGGGCCTCCAAGCAAGCGTCTACGGAATGAACCGGACGCCCGCTTCGACGCCGCCTCACTGGCTCACTGCCAGTCGTCGCAGGTGCACCGATGACCTCGAAGCTCAGAAGGAAAGCACGAGGCATCCGCCCCACGTGCTAGTGCAAAAACAGCACAATGGCACAGAGCATGGCAGCAATGCTGAAACAAACAGAAACACGGTCAAACAAAGCTCATCGCAACTTCATGGTACCACCGGCTTCTCAGAAACACATGCGAGACCACCGGGAGCGCGAGGATCACGCTGCAAACCTCTCGCCCTGCACGGCCGTGCCTTTCTAAATTTTGACCTGAAGGCACCCGAAGGGGAATTACGAGGTGCCCCCAAGCGCTGCAACGGCGACCGTTGTGCGGGGGTCGGCGTGCGAGTGGCGGCCCTGCAGTGCTCGGCAGTGCAACTCCGCGGGCTTTTCGGGTGCTTTCTCCCGGGGAGCCCACGCTTCCTCCTATTCAGGAACCGTAGGCTCTTTGTGGGACCCTGGTCGAAGATGGAGTGTTCGAAGGGTTTCAAGTTCGTCTGGCATATAAGGGCCACAAGCACAAGGTAAAGCTTCTTCGACTGCGTGGCATCCACGAAATTCCGATAATTTCGCGACTGAGAAGACGGCGGGGAGCCCGACTGCGTAGCTCCACAGAACTCAACTCTCAGAGAGTCTCGAGGCTTTGCCGGGACCCCTGCTCGACCCAGGTTCTTCGTAGCTTCTTGGGACACCGTGCTCCTTCGACAGCAGGCACGGGGCAATGAGGCGTGGCATTGGCATGACCACCTTTATGCAACTCTGGCTCAGAATTTCTGCCACGAAGCCATGCCACGTCTCCTGCAAATGGGATCGGAACATCCACGCAGTATGCAATTCAAAATTCCAGGCTAACTGGATTCGCCTTGTTGCGCCCAACTTCCGTACACGGCATCGTTGCAAAGGGGGTCTACGGACAAACAAGACGAGCAGCACATGCGCGCACTCGGGCACACTCGGGCGCAAGCTGAAGACGATGTGTCAGGAGCATGCTGCCACCATGGACTTATGTCCAGAGCATAACATGAAGTAAGTGCGCAACATTGCCTAAGTCTTTACTGCACTCTCCCCCGTGCCATGTTCTTGCGCAATGTGTCAAAGTTGCATCACTCTGTAACCTGGCGGGCAAGCCCCACGTGCAACGAATTTAACACCGAATCCCATGGACCCATCCAGTCCACACAAGAACCCCAGACATGACATGTTTCAATGCCCGAATACTTCCGGTCCAGCCTTCGTTCCGGGCCGCCCACGGCTAGGTCTCCGACGCTGCAGGCCTCAACGCACATGCGAATTTGTGGCGGCTGCCATGCAGTCTGGTCTCACGGTCCGTGACTCTCCCAGTGATGGTCTCACAAAAAGCAGCCTCATGCAAAAGCTTCAACCCACAGCTAGGCTTTGCCCTGCGACGACTTGAAGCAGCATAGGATCATGCAGGATGTTCTCTCTGTGGGCTCTGCCCACGGCAATGAACTGTTTGCTAAGGCCATTACCCTCTGCACGAAGCTTGCTCCACCCCTGTCACCACCAATCACTTTAGTATTGTTGTTGTGTGGGCGGTGCCCTGTTCGACATCCAGAGCTAAAACTCTCATGGCATAAGCTTTGCAACTGCTCCACCAGTGGCAGAGCGCTGGCAAGGCAATCACAAGAACAAACAAAGCCAGCCGGCGGCCAAACTCACGTCACGCTGCTAAATGCTGGACCTTCTTGAACCATCCTATAGGATTCCTTGAGGGCACTTCCAGGAGCCCAGCACAGTGCCCGTACCAGCTCAGGCTAAGCGTGCCTCCAGGCAAAGAGCTTTCAACACGGCCCTTGTGTGGGTGGCACTCTGGGACCAGAGGATAAAATCATAAGCATCCTTACAAGCGTAAGTGTTGCTATCGCTCAATCGTTACTGGCGCCTCGTGGCCGAAGATCCTGGGTAAATATGATCAACTGACACATCCATTCATCGCTTCTCTCTGCCGAGGGCTTCTGCACTGGCTGTCGTGGCTTGCATAATAATGTCAACATGGCCTTGACAGCTATGCAGGAACTTGGCTAAACGCCCTCATTGCCTCGCTGAAACCAGCAAGAACTCTTTACAGTTGATGTTGGGGGCATTGTGCACCTCGCCTGCTTTAAAGTTTCGCAGCTCACGAGGCTTCTGTCAATCCCTGAAGGGTTCTCCTCCCGTTGCAGCCGCTGCAGCAGCCCGCATGCGGCCAGTTGGAGGCTTTAGACGACCGCTCTGAACTGTTTGTGCTGTTGAGGCCTGGGCCCCCTGATGGCGCCGGACAGCAGCGTGCAACACACAATCAAGACAAAGCGCGCCATGCTGCCACTCGAGGAAGGCTGGGCAGGGACAAGCTGCTTCAGCCAAGAGGTCTCGGGAAGATCCAGAGGAGTCGGCTGTGCAACTATGGCACATTATGGCACTATGGTCCATGGTTCAAAGATGAAGTTTGAAGTTCTGCCTTCGATTCATGAAGCAAGGCATGCTTTGCGAATGCGGCAGCTAATGAGAGGACTGGAAGCATTCTGCAAGCGCACACACTTGGCAAGGGCAGGCCAGAAGGCTCTCACAGGACAGGACATGGTCGCCCTGCCTGCCAAACCATTCCGGAGAACTTCGTTGCAGGCAGTTGGAGCGCGAGGAGCGGCGCCTAGAAGACACTAGAGGGCACGACAAACTCCTGTGAGATGCTGCTTAGAGGTGCAGGGCGCCACCTCCGCAGTGACCCAGAGCTCAAAGCATCACCTGCGCGGGAGCCACAGGCGAAAAGATCACAGGGCCCACACCGCACCTGCCCTGCGCTGCGGCGACGCAGACCACATCATCCGGGCTCTCCTGCAAGGCGAAGCCCTATGATTCATCTCGGCTGGATCGGACGGGCAGCATTACGGTCTTGCAAAGTTCCATGGCACGTCTTCTTCAAAGCTCTAAGACTTTGTGCGTCCCAAGCACCACGATGTTTGTACAGGGTTCTCCACCTGGTCTCGGATGTCCGAGCTCCGACAACGGGGCCTGGCTACGCCTATCGAAACGTGGGATCTCAACACACAACCCTGTGCTCCGCACGGACCCAGAGGATTCGAACGTTGTTACTAACAAGCATCAGGCCAGCGCCTTTAATTGATCGAGATGACGGTGATGTGCGACATGGCTCTCTGCATCAAAGCCCTTGTTCGGCACACCCTAAACCCTAAACCCTAAAAAGGTTTGAGATTAATACCACATCACCGCCCATGTAATTGCAGCTCAACAGTTGCAAACGACAACTGGGTTTGAACCAGGTCTTGCGGAAGATTACCATGAAAGCAAAGCTCTCGGCCTCTGCTTCCGGGGACCGCACAACAAATATTGAAAAGTGGCGGAAGGCCGGCTCCCACAGGCCAGATTGCCCAAACAGCAAGCCTGATTCTGGGGTACAGCTCTCTCATGCTCAGTCCATCCACTGCCCAAACTAGAACTACATCGCGAGGTGGGTCCCCGGCTCATAGCCCGGGTCCTCAGCTCGCGAGACGTCGGAGCTTTCAAGATCTGCAAGTGCCTCCTACGACGCCTGCCATAGAGTCAGCCAGGGTTCCACCAGGGACAGACATAAATCCGCGAAAGCCAGATGTCGAAGCTGGCCTCGGACATGAATCAGTGACCAAGCTTGATGAACCACAGCAGCAACAGCCAAAACAACAAGACTAAACCTCGTGATAATGTAGTACCACAAGCTGACAATGATGGCAAACCATCGAGCATGTGCGTGTGGCGGGTGATACTGCTGAAATTGAGGATGATGGCGATGACGATCATGATGACGACGACGATGACCAGATCATGCTAGAAGGCGATAATGATGAATGTAATGATGAGGATGCTGCTGATGATGATGATGATGCTGATGTTGATGCTGATGATGATGACGATGATGATACTGATGATAATGATGATCGTGATGATGGTGGTGATACTGATGAAGGCGATGATGAAGATCACAACGAAGAAGACAGCTGACAAAGATCGGAACCATGCAACTACAGCAGCAACAACATCGTGAAAGTAGTGATGACTCTCACGACGAAACTGTTAGAGCTACTGAAGCAGACAAACTGTTGCTTTCGAGGAGCAGTTGAAGAGATAGATCGTCGGCTGCTTGCAGGTAGCACGCAGCAGCCAACTGGAGCCGAACACCTCGGCAGCATATTGGCCAGATCCAACAAGCCCCATCATTGAAAACAAGGAACTGCGTTGCGAAACTATCGAACTGCACTTTCTCACGTCCTTGCACCGCATTCTGAGACGGGCACACTGCCTCCAAGAGCTGCCAGGCGGAGGACCAACCAAACCTGATCAGCAACGCACAGCAACGCATGGTCGGCTAGTCTAGTCGACAGAGATAGCTTTTTTTCGCCAGAGCCTCCCATGCTTGTTCGACCTCAGCATCACAACAACGTTGATGGCCAACCAGATAAATTCAGAAAACTAAAGAGAGTTGTTGCGAGTAAGAGGCAGACCACTGGTTGCGCCATAAAGTTGCATCAGTCGCCGAACTAAACACGTAGCGTTGTTGTATGTATCTCCAACTTCGAGCATATCTTAATCTACAGAGACCTGCAATGCGCATGTTGTACCACCAATCGGTTGAAAGTGCACAAACGAAAGCCAAAAAGCTCGACCGACAGAGGCATACCGCAAACCCACAAATTTATCAAGCCTGTGGCAGGTCAGTTACATCTAGAAACTGTAGCACGTAATCCAACTTGCTATGCTGCTAAGATGCATCCAAATATTTGCAGTAAAAGCGTTGCGTCTCCACAGCTCTTTGAAACCTACCGTTCTGCCGTACTGTCTCCACGCAGGCTGACACGGACTAACTATTAACTATCCTGCAAGGAAGCTGCAAGCCATTGCTCAAAGGTTCTAAAATACTAGGTCTCATCGTATGCTTTCGGAGCCAAACACCGACGGTCACATGCATTTCAAATGTTCAACGCTGCTGCGAATCAAAGAGCCGCAAATCAGCAACCTGCTTCGAATCAGTCTGCCCATCTGGTGCATGCAAGCATGTCCGAGGAAGGCTGAAAATTGCTAATCAACATCTTGATCGTACACGCAAGCACTGTAACGTGAAAGCTGCTGCTCTGGTTCACTTCAGACTTCATGCTTTTAATCTGGAAGGAAAAGCACGTCCGTGACGCAGTTTCTGATGCGGCATAACGAACAATTTAAGCTTGTCCCAAAAATCCCACCAACATTTTCCAGTGATGTATCATCTCGAGATGACATGAAAAACAATGTCAAAATTGAACAGAACACTTTACTTTCACAGAAGCATCCAGAACAACTTTGATACGGCAACCAGCACCAGCTCCATTTCCAAAGATCTGAACATGAACCTTGGCAGCACCTGACTTTTCCAGTTTCTTAGCTCGCAATCAAAACGTGCTTAGGCGCGTTATGATCATTTTCGCTGGCATAGGCAAAATCTAAAATCGTAACGTGCTTCGCGCGTCCAAAAAATACCCTGTAGCACTTCTCTGGCGCACGAAGCACGTTACGATTTCGATTTTTCTCTTGCAAATGCCAGCCAAATCGACCAACCGCCTAAACCACTTTCAATTGCGGCATGCTACTGTAAAACGCCAGATTTCGCCATCATACAAGCTTGGAACTGTGGAAACAGTGAGATGCGGAGACCGGATCTACAAAGTCGATGGAAGATGTGCCATTGCCAGTGCACATTATGTTTGCACTGGACGGCAAAGAACTGGTCTCAATCTTGCAGATTGCAGCAACAATCGCATAGTCGTTTCGAAACAGAAAGTTGGTGAAAACCACGTAGAAACACGTTTTGATGCTTTCATTCACTGTCGAGCCTACAAACAATCACGGCGGTTCTGTTCGCTTCTAGTTCCAGTTTGACGGCGAAATTGTTGCACAGTTCAATTCTCGGAACGGATGTGGAATTGGCGTATCGTTAGTTTCCGAGGGACCTCTAGGGAACCCCAGGGCCTCTGGGCCTCTCACACAGCACAACGCACAGAGCAGGCACGCTCCACACTTTTCACTCTGCTGTTCTTCAGCAGTCCAGGT
>BGNK01005424.1:11600-38721 GCA_003297005.1 Symbiodinium sp. clade A Y106
GCCGCCCTACTTGCCTTGCTATGGGCCTCCACTTTTGCCTCAGGTCCGAGCTCCAGTGAGATTTTGGGGCATGCCTTAGCCAGGATCTGGAGCTGGCTTCGCAAGCAAGCCAACTCTGCGCCTCTTTGGAGGCACATAGCCTGGCTATCTCTGCACGGCCGCTGGCAGCAACCGCATAGACAACATGATGTAGCTGAGTACCTGAGCTTCCTTAGGCCCAAACTAGGATCCCTTGTGCAAGGAGATTGGGAAAATAGACGACCACACGTTGATGCCCCGGCCACCTGCGTAGACGCGGGCCATACGTGGCCACTGTTCCTAGATGAGCCTCTGCACCACCTCAGCACTCGGCCTGATGGCTCAGCTATGCCATGGCCTCATGATTCTGCAGCATCGGTGTATGGACTTCAGCCTCTAATTGATCGCTGGCAGCATCAGGCTGGACTGCTGGGTCTTGTGACCGCTCCTACAGTGCTGTGCCTACAGATCAATCGCTTCTGTAATAGCTCTGTTGTTCCCACCAAAGCCCCGCAGCAGATTGATCCGGAACCTCTAATTGTACTGCCTGCGTTTACGAGTGGTCTGGGCACAGGGCAAGCACTGGAACAGCATTTTAACACCTATCGTCGGGTAGCAGCCATTATGCACCTGGGCAGCCGATGCACTGAAGGTCACTATAGAAGCCTGCTGTATCATCCAGCCACACAATATGCCTTAATCACAGATGATGGTCAGCGCGCACAGCGATGTGCTGCTGCTGATCTTGCACTTGCCCACTATGTCTTCTTGTACCTTCGCTGTGCTGCCGACGGTGCATAAGCGAATCCCATGGCCTGCCTGCATTCACCTGTTTATGTCCCTAAGCCTCTACATCCGGTGTGAGACTCAGTCATGTACAGCACAGACGACCTCTCGACACCACTGTAGGCGTAGGAGGCCCCATTCGCATGCTGTGTGTTTTACATTTCTATTCAGTCTAGTTTGCTGCATGTCTGCTTACATGGACCCTCGGGTCGAGACTGCAGCTGGGGTCCCCAGAAGTACGGACCGCGCAAAGCGCCGGGGGGCAGCCCTCGCCATAGCTACTGGACCGCCGAGCGAGAGACTCTTTTTCGCAGCGACCGGAAGAAGTAGTAGTAGTAGTAGTAGTAGCGAAGCTGTGGCCGTAGCCGCAGCCGTAGCAGTAGCAGTAGTAGCAGCATTCATTTTCATTCAGACGCTCGTGCGGGTCGTCCCTCACCTTGGCGGGCATCGGGCTAGTGACGGCTAATGCTCATGAATGGCCAGCTATGGGGCAAGTTTTATCAGACCAACACCCAAATTGACCAAGCTAGGCCTACGATACAGCAAGGAAGAAATCTGACGGGTCAAACTAGGCCAAGCAAAGCAGCCAGTAACGGCCCCATAGCTGGCAGTCTTGCCTCGCAGCAATCTGCCAAAAGCTCAGCAAGACTTGCTTCGCGGCGGTCCGTGGACTCAGCCCGTGGAGGGCAACACTGCACCTGCGCGCCGGTCCGAGTACGCAGCACGCGCAGTTGTTCGCAAAACAGATTAGGGGTATCCCTCACAGAACCTGCGGGTTTTGCTCGGCTGCTGTGCTTGTCGTTTCAAACAGAGAAAACAGCAAGAAATAGAACTAAAGCTTACGACCCTAGGCAACCATGCGAGTACAGCAGACCTCCAGTCAGGAAGTTAATCCACGAAGGGACGCCACCGCTGCCACAGAGGGCCATTCTTTCCATGCAGCAGCAGTAGCATTCCATCAACAAAGTACGCTGGCGTGGAGAGTGGGCGTCGTAAACCAGGAGGCTACCTCACCAGTCTGGGTCTACTAGGCCTCAGAATTGCCTCACCCGACGAGCGGGACTACTAGGCAGAGTTTACCAAGTAGACAGCATGTCCGGCCGTACCTGGCGTACGGGACTACTGGGCCTTGCAGAAAGAGCCTTACCCGACGAACGGAACTACTAGGCAAATCCAGACTCGTAACTACGATCGAAAGCCCATGTAATCCTGAGTGTGCAGTTAACAAACCTGACAGGTCCGGCCTGGATACCTGGATGCCGTACCGTCGCAATGCCGCAATAAAGGGGCGAAGACCCTTGCACTGATTGCCCAGCTTCTGGCTCGCCATCGTCTTGGAAGAGATGCGATTTGAATAAAAGCTCGTTGTAGGTAAATGAGACACGCAAATAAAGGTGTATGACGCACGTCAGAGCGCCAGCGTTCCACAGCATCCGAGGACCAATACTATGACCAGGTTGCACTTTAAGGAGATCGCCTCCCCCAGAACAAATCTCCTACGTACAAGTACTTGCGTAGAAAGCGAAGTTGCGCTGTTGGTGCGTTGTTATTGATAGTTGGACTTCGAAGTTCGCTGTGTGACCCAGAGACTTAGCAAGGTGGGACCACTGTAGACACTGGCTTTCCCTGGCTATGAAAACAGAAAGTAGAAGCAAACAAGCATCCCCTTCGTTGATCTTGACAAGTATCTGCGACCATCCCAAGCTTTTGATACGAAACAAGCCAATCTTCCGTGGAGTCTGTGAGCAATACCGAACCAAATACAAGCATTGGCCAGTGCCATCCGATTTCAGCTTCCGAAGACCAGAGGCAAGACCTGGAGGCATTGCAGGGATCTGCCGCTCGCGCAACAGGGACTCATGAGCCTTTTCCAGTCAGTTGGCAAGTGGTGGGGCTGCATCGGCGGAGAGCATCTGTAGACATGCTCAAAACGTGTCCTCGTAAAAAACGGAATAGTCAAGAAACCAAAGATCTGCTCTGCGAACTGTGCCATGTATGAACATGGAGTGAAACATGAAAAGCCCTGTGCCATCCGCGCTTTTTCGCCCAAACTGCAAGCAGCTCGAACTCCCCCGCCGTGCGGAAAGACGGGAACCCTCACGCTTAGGAGCAGAGCAAGTTGCTTAGCAAGTGAATATCTCCCCCGGAATTGGCCCGGTCGTTTTGGACGCCTGCAAATTTGCGTGCCTGTGTCACCACCGAGTGCAAGAAAGAACGAGAATCGATGAGCCTCAAAGTAAGTTTGACAGCACTCCCATGCGCAACCTGATCTAAGATGATGAAGACGTGGTTGGAGGACCAGGGATCTGCTTGGATCTCAGATTGCTGGGCCCTCCACAGGCTGTCTTGTGGTGATTCGACGCCTACAATTCGCGGCCGCTTGAGCTGGTAGCGCTTAGTAGCAGCAGCAGCGGCAGCAGCAGTAGCAGCAGTAGTAGTAGCAGCAGCAGCAGTAGGAGTAGTAGTAGTAGTAGTAGTAGTAGGCAGTAGGCAGTAGGCAGTAGGTAGTAGGTAGTAGGTAGTAGGTAGTAGGTAGTAGGTAGTACGTAGTAGGTAGTAGGCAGTAGGTAGTACGTAGTAGGTAGTAGGTAGTAGATAGTAGGTAGTAGGTAGCAGGTAGTAGGTAGTAGGTAGTAAGTAGGTAGTAGGTTGTCGGTAGTAGGTAGCAGGTGGTGGATAGTAGGTAGTAGGTAGTAGGTAGTAGATAGTAGGTAGTAGGTAGTAGTAGAGAGTAGGTAGTTGGTAGAACGTAGTAGGTAGCAGGTAGCAGTGGGTAGTGAGTGGTAGGTCGTACGTGTAGCAGGTAGCAGGTAGCAGGCAGTAGGTAATAGGTAGTGGGTAGTAGTAGTAGTACAGCAGCAGTAGCAACAACAGTAACAGGAGCAGCAGCAGCAGCAGTAGCAGCAGCAGTAGCAGTAGCAGTAGCAGTAGCAGTAGCAGTAGCAGTAGCAGTAGCAGTAGGCAGTAGGCAGTAGGCAGTAAGCAGTAAGCAGTAAGCAGTAAGCAGTAAGCAGTAAGCAGTAAGCAGTAAGCAGTAAGCAGTAAGCAGTAAGCAGTAAGCAGTAAGCAGTAAGCAGTAAGCAGTAAGCAGTAAGCAGTAAGCAGTAAGCAGTAAGCAGTAAGCAGTAAGCAGTAAGCAGTAAGCAGTAAGCAGTAGCAGTAGCAGTAGCAGTAGCAGTAGCAGCAACAGTGGCAGTAGCAGTAGCAGTAGCAGTAGCAGCAGCAGTAGCAGTAGCAGTAGTAGTAGTTGTTGTTGTTGCTGTTCTTCGCAAGTGCGGATGTGTTGTCCTGCCCACCTGGTCACTTACAAATGTTTTGGGCAAACCCGAGCAAGCCCTAAACCCCAAAACAAGGTCGGCAAATGCCAAACTTTAAGAGATGGTGGTTTGCAAATCCCAAACCCAAAATCGAGAAAAGATAGTTGGCAAAGCGCAAGCCCCAAACTGAGAAGATGGTACGCACATCCCAAAACCTAAAAGGAGATGGTGGCAAACCCAAAACCCTAGCACGACATGTTGGCAAAGTAAAAGGAGATGTTGGTGAGCCAAGCCACAAACCCTAAAAGAGATTTTGCCGAGCAAACCGCTGGCAAACCCCAAAAGCCTAAAGGCGGATGTCGGCGAAACCCAAACCGTAAAAGCAGATGTTGGTGAGCAAAACCCAAGCCCTAAAATGAGGATATGTTGGTGAGCAAAACCCAAACCCTAAAAGGAGGTTGTTGGCAAAACCCCAACCCCAAAAAAGAGGCGGTGATTGGCAAACCCTAAACCCCAAAAGGAGATGTTGGCGAGCAAACCAGAAACCTCGAAAGCAGATGTTGGCAACATGTTGGCAAACCCCAAAAAAACGATGAGGAGGTGTTGGCAAGCAAACCCCGAACATTGACATGCAAACCAACAGAGCGCTGTTTGCAAATCCACATCCCAAAAAAGATATTGGCAAACCCAAAACCTTAAACGGAGATGCTGTTAAGCAAACTCGAAAAAGATGTTGGCAAACCCAAAACTCTAAGAGGAGATGTTTGTAAAGAAAACCCCAAACCCTGAAACGAGGAAATGTTGGTGAGGTTGGCAAGGCCCAAACCCGAAAAGGAAATATTGGTGAGCAAACCCCAAACCCTGAATGGAGATGGTGGTAAGCAAGCCACAAACATTGAAGGAAACTTTGGCGAGCAAGCCGTTGTCAAACCCCAAAACCGGTAAAAGCAGATGCCGGCAAAATCCAAACCTTAAAAGCAAAGGTCGGTACGCAAAACCCAAACTCTGAAATGGACATGCTGGCGAGTAAACCCCAAACCCTGCAAAAAGATGCTGGATGTTGACAAATTGTTGTTTGTTGGAAGAGCTTGGCGGGACACCGGCTGCGAGTGTCGTAGTAGTAGTAGTAGTAGTAGCAGTAGTAGGAGTAGGAGTAGGAGTAGGAGTAGGAGTAGTAGCAGTAGTTGTTGTTGTTGTTTCACTGCAGTAGCAGTAGCTGTAGTAGCAGTAGTAGTAGTAGTAGCAGCAGCAGCAGCACTAGTAGTAGCAGTAGCAGTAGTCGTCGTCGTCGTAGTCGTAGTAGTAATAGCAGCAGTAGTACTAGTACGAACACTAAAACCAGTACTAATAGCAGTAGAAGTAGAGATAGACAAAGTAGTCGCAGTATTAGTAGTAGTTGTTGTAGTTGTTGTAGTTGTTGTAGCTTTTGTCGCTCACATGGCACGCCAATGACAGCTCCACGGGGACTTAACGGTAACTAGTCACAATGGAGCCCAAAAGAGTAGTAGTAGTTGTCGTCGTCGTAGCAGTAGCAGTAGCAGTAGCGGTAGCAGTAGCAGTAGCAGTAGCAGTAGCAGTTGCAGTTGCAGTAGCAGTAGCAGTAGCAGTAGGAGTAGTAGTAGTAGTAGTAGTAGTAGTAGTAGTAGCAGTAGTAGTAGTAGTAGTAGTGGTAGTTGTACTAGTAGTGGTTGTTGTTGCAGAAGAGGTAAGGCTCGTCTTGTCTTGCTCCTTGCTATGGTGCAAAGATGTAAGCCGTTTAGGCGAGCAGCGGCGCCACTCTCTTCTTGCAGCTTCTTGATCGCATCACCTCTGGATCCCACAAGTCTGGCGATGATGCTGTCGGGGTAGGTTGCGACGGTTCCGTCGTTCTTCCTGAGCAACCAGCTGAACAACTACGCCATGCCCCAAGGCCAGGGTCTACAAAATCGCTAGCATGGTGCGAGTACATGGGAATGTTCGCAACATGGCAGTAGCTGAAAACGAGCGGCTTTGAACGCTGCGACGACAATACCCTCTCCGACTCTGACCAGGTACCAAAGGCAGCCTCCACGGCACAAACAGCATCGCCATGCTCCCTAAACTTCACGTAACCTTTGCGTGGTCCGGGGATCGGCAGCACATAGATGTCCTCAGTCGGACCGAAGGCATTCAGGCATGTGTCCATCAGGTCCTCGTCCGGCAGAGGGTCAACAAAGAGCTCGACATCTGTTGGAGCAGGCTCGACATCTGGCCTATTTGGCATTTTCAACTCGTCAATGTGTATGATGTGTATCTTCCCCTTTTTGGGGGCCCTGTCACGGTCACGGTCTCGACTACGGGACCTTCTATGTCGGCTTCGGCTTCTGGAGCGTCTCCGGTCTCGTCGACCACGATCCCGGTCCCTGTCGTGCTCCCTCTCCTCACGCCGCCTGCGCTCCTTCTCCAAACGAGCTTTCTTCTCATCACTATCATCCTCTCCATGCGAGAACTTGCATCGGTCGCCGCGCGTGCAGCGATCCATCCGGTAGTCCTGTAATTTGTCTGACCGTAAGTTACGTGTTGCCCACTACGCACACATTAAAACAGAAGTCGGCAACCAATTGAGCATGGCATGTCCTGGCACATTTCGATGCCATCAACTTTCCTGTCGGGATAGTCCTTGCCCTTGCTGGTGGGGGCCTCTTCCGTCTCGTCAATGTCGTGCGACACTCCCTCCTCGTCTTCCTTGGTAGCCCAAACACGCTCAGCTCCATTCCTTCCAATAACCGATGCTTGGAGGAACGGTATGGTCAATTGTTGCAGCGCCAAGCATCCAAGACGATATGCAGAGGTTTGCCTGCCACCTTCTGGCCTTGAAGCTCCTCCAAGCACCGTGTGTCTGCGAGCTACTCTCGGAAAGAAGTCACATGTCTTGTACCGGACTGACAAGGATGCTTCAGGGATGTTTTCGGATTCGCGTCGTTATCTTCCTCTCTGTGGTGTTGCTTGCGCCGCCCGTTCCTTTAACAACGGCTACATGTAACAATGGCTACATAGCACACGGTGAACAAGTCAAAGCATTGCCGCGCGGTGTTTCAACACAGTACCTAGCATCACAGCATTTCGTGTATGCTGCATCCTCACTGGAATTTGTTAAGCTTTTTGCATTTGGATTCTCAAAACGCCAAGGTTGCCTGCTGGTGTTTTGCATCACTGTCGTAAACCACAAGGAAATGGAGGGTTTACTATACCTACATACGTCGTGTAGCCAATGGTACTGCAAGATTGTCGCCGCATCTCAGCAATAGATCTGCGTAGAGTGCAGGCTCGTTTGAAGCAGGTCTCCCAGTGTTCAACCACCATTCGAAAGCAATTCATATTGTAACACTGGAAAAGAAATCACAACCTCAAAACAAGAAAGGAGATCGCTTCATGTGACACAAATTGTTGCGAGGATCACAAGCAGATCTGTCCGGTGGCATGTGGTTCTGTGTCGTCTGATTTTACGATGCCAAATCTCCAGCCAGCTTTAGATGGGAACATATATTTCGCAGTAACGATAATTACACGACTACAATGGGCCATCCATGACGTATTTCATTACATGTTTGTGGCATGCCAAACCAATGCCAAAGCTAAGGCAACCCAACCCCACCCAAGCCGAACCAGCACCCCCCTCCGCCACAGCAGACCACATGCCAGTGTAGATTCCCGAACAGTGACAGAGTATCACGACCACCAAGGCGACCATCGCGACCACCACGACGCCCAGGAGCCCACGAGGAGACAACAAAGAGACCACCAAGAGACCAGGAGACCGCCCGGAGACAACCGGGAAATCAGACGGAGACCACCAGAGACCAAGACCACGTTCACGGTGCTTCGGCGGGATTCAGGAGTGCAGCCAGAATGAGTACTGGTGCTCCAGTAGGGGGCATCCTGCACCCGATGTGCAGCTGCTACGCATCCACTTTAATGGACTATCTTGCAAGACTCGCAAACGGTCATGAAGAAGATCACCAGCCATGACGCTTGGCCAATTGCTGTAAGAACCGAATGATGTCATTGATCCCATCTAACGACCACCAAAAGACCAGGAGAGCAGGGAACGAGGGATTCCGGGATTCATGGCAATGCATACTCACGGGAATAATTGAAAGGAGTGAAAACAAAACCACAACCCCAATTCCAAAGGTCAGTCAACTCGTGCACTCATGCATCGATGCACTTGCTCCTTTGCAGCTTCTCTTGCTGTGCCGAAGTCGCGCATCCGCACACGCGCCCCACCACGGTTGCCGCCTTCGCCCTCACCGGGCCCTGGTACCATTTCGATGCCTGAACCAACAAACATCCAGGTCTCGTGTCGAGTAGGACGCAGAAAAAAGCAAGGGGAACGCAAGTGCTCACGCTTATACAACATGATGACATCAAAGCACCTTCATGTTTAAGGCCCGCACTGACTAGTGAGCTGGGCTTGACCGTGCCGTGCAGCAGTGCACCAATGTCCGAGGCTTGCCATCGGGCGGGAAAATCCTGGATTAGAATGGATCCTGGTTTTCCATCAGCCACATTCTGAGTGGGGGGATCGCGCAGCTCGATGGTTATGATCGACTGCAATGCATCGATTGCAGCCTTTGCTGCTTCCTCTTCTTCGAAGGCACCAACCGCTTTCCGGTGCCCATCAATCAAAATTGGTGCCAGGGTCAAGGTCCCAAAAACCTCAAGCTCCTCTGCCAACTGGGCAGTGAGATCTTCTGTCGACTTGGATTCCCAGTCAGACGGGAAATCTGCCAGGGTCACATACTGTCCCCTGACAAGAGGCAATGCTGCGGCACCTCTGCGCTTTGGACAGTCTTTCATCAAGTGGCCGGCTATACCACAGATGTGGCAGGCCCTCGATTCCTGTCCCTCTATCATCCGGCCCTCGGGATGAGAGTACAAGCAATCTGGTCGCTTGCAATTCACACCTTGCCGGCACATTCCCTTTGAGGGATCATCATCCACTTCACGACCTTGCGGATGAACAAAGAAACAGCCCTGTCGCTTGCACTTGCGTCCAAATCTGCAGATGGTGCTGTTCGGATCCTCATCGATCGCACGTCCTGTTGGATGTGTGTCTGTGCACTGCGAGTTTTTGCAGGCTCTGCCATACTTACATTGGATTCCGCTCGTGCCCTCCCAAGGAAACTGCTTTCCCGTTGTATTTGCGGGCACGGCGTCTTTGTTGGGCGCTGCAGGGCTCGGGGACGTCGCTGCACTTGGTGGCGCCACCACGGGCAGCAGGCCTGGGTGTGGAATGAGCAGCATGCCCGGAGGCGGTACTCCAGGAGGTCCCGGCAGGCCACAGCCTCCAGGCGGTGGCGGAGGAGGTTTGAGAAGGCCCGGAATGGGAGGAGGCGGTTTCACCATCGCTGGAGCCCCCAAAGGCGGAGGCGGCGGCGGCGGCAACCCGGGCATCATGCCAGGGAGCCCAGGGAGCCCTGGCCCTCCAGCGAGCCCTGGACCCGTACCGTTTGGAAGAGCCATCCCTGTCTTGGCATACTCGGGAGGGAATACCATGCCTCTACATGAGCGCTGGCCGGGCTTGTCTCGAGCCCATGGTTGCTCCAACAACCAGAGTGCAGACACCTGAAGGGACATCCTGCCTACAACTCCAAGTCCTAGATCCTAGGCATTCGAGACAACCTTCGAATTCGGAGGAAAACACACGAGGCGCAAGCTTCGAGAAGCTCCTCCGCTCGCTTCAAGGCATTCTCAGGCTTGACGAAACTCGTCATGCCGAGTCCACCTTCGGTTCTCTCAATCAAAAAATGGAGCGAGTGGGAACTGGTGAGCTGGTGAGCGGGCCACGCGGGCCTGCAAATCAAAATTGAACTCTGTGTCTCGGCGTCGGCTGTCGGCAGCCCGGGCCTGGGCTCAAGAGGCATCCTCTGCATGAAGTCAGGCCGAACGCCGCGCATAGAAGTTTCTCTGAGCATCCGGCGATGGGACAGGCAATTTGGTAGATGTACACTGCTAAACTCTCTTTTCCACGAGCTGCAGCGCTGCGATTCGTGCAAGAACTAAATAAACAACAAGAGAAAAACCAAGAGCATCTCGAGTAAGCTGCTTAGGTCCTGCAGACACCGGCATGAAGGTCTGCAAGAGCACGACGCCACGACTGGCAACCCGCACATGTGGATGTGCTGTTGTTTTCACATTATTCGAAACCACTACTGCGCAATTTGGTGAAACATGCAGAATCTTGATACTATTTCTAGACAGAGTCTACAGTCTACAGCCGAAGTCCGTGCGAGTTCCTGCAACTCAGGAAATCCTGGCAACTGGATCTCAGCTGGTTCAAAATCGCCACATGCGACCTCAAGTGCAAAATTAAAAGCAAAACGTGCAAACAATTCAATACCGGCTGGGCGTAGTCAGAGCTTTCCGGTACATCTTCACGGCATCCGCAATGACGCGGTCCCACGCAAACTCGGCTTCTGCATGAGCTCGGGTGGGCGCCTTTAACCGGTCCAAATCAGCAATACACTCTAGCACTGCCCTCTTTGCATCTTCCATGTTCAAGGGCTCGTACAACTTTCCCCGCACTCCATCGCCCACTACTATGGAAATCACCGGCAATCGAGGTGCCACAACCTAGGCCAGCCGCAGTCAAGTCATCAGGCTTGATGCTTCTAGGACTTAGCCTATATGTGTTTACCGCAGCTGAGGCCAACACCGCAAGGCCAGCAGCCTGCGCTTCTAGCAGAACCAAATCGCATCCGCCCGTCACGGTGGGATTGAAAAGCATGTCTGCGGAAGCATAGACTTTGGCGAGTTCTTCCTTGCCCAACCGACCTGTGAAAACAACATTGTCGAAGCCCTCCAACTGACTTCGAACGTCGTTGTCGGCTGGACCACTGCCGACGATCACCCATCGACATTTGTTCTCTAAGCCTGCCTCCGTGAACTTTTTGATCAAATCTGGAAGCAATTTGATGTTCTTCTCGTACGCCATGCGGCCGACAAATGCAACCACTGGCAAATCAGGCCGTCCGCCACTGATCCACTCCCGTGTTGATTGCGACCGCGCCTCCGGAGTAAAAATGTTCACATCACAACCTGATTTCCAGAAGAACTTGCAGCCGTCGTCCACGTTCTGCAACCAAGGGGTCTCATTCCTCATGGCATCATCTACCATCATGTGCGTACTGCACAAGTTGCACATGAGGGTGCCAAAGGCTCGGAGCACTGATATTCCAATCAGGGGTCCAGGCTGAGGTAAGAACTGCACGTAGTGGTCGATACGTGTGTGATGAGACCAAACATAGGGTATGTCCAAGAGCCATAGCACAAAGCTGGTGAGCAGCGCTATGGGACACGTGTCGAACAAGTGGACCAAATGAGGACGGAAGGTCAATGCTCGAAAAAGAGCAGGGCTTGGCAGCGTCAGCGAGTGACCTGCAACAAGGCAAACACTAACAAAAGTACACACACTCTCTCTCTGGCTCTCGATGCAAGGTCTGAATAAAACATGCAAGTGCGCAGTACGATCCAAACCTAACCCGGAATATCCCGAATCATGCTCCTGCGACAGTGCCGTGCGTGTTTCGGGGTGCCACAACAGGCTCCCACCACAGAATGTTGAGCATTTCGGACTCATATTAGTAGGTGTGTGCATTGCCCAGCATCATTCTAGGAAGCACGGGAGGCAGCAGAATAAAGCAATCCAAATGCACACCAAGAGGAGGCAAAGCGGAAGAGAGAACCCCTACACTCACGTCTTTTTCTGGCAGGTCTTGCTGTTAACCTGTCGAGACACCTGTTTGAGGCTACCCTGCACAATCTCTTTCAACTGAGGATGGTGCCTGGATAATTCCCACCCATGCCAGCTCCACGTGTGACATCCACACCAAACAGCTTGTCGGGGCCAGCCACCGACGTGAAAACGTGGACCTGCAGAGCAGTACAAAGCGAAATTCTGCACCAAACAAGACTATCGAAGTGCTGGCATGACTGGACATGACGATGCCATTCAAACTGATGCTGCTGATGACGATGCCCAGCCTCGTGCCCCATATGTGTCAACTGTTGAATCGTATTGGTGGTGAAAGTCTGTACTCCATCCATGTATGGGTAGAAGCTGTCCCCGAGACACAAAATGCGTAGAGAATCACCAGGGGCAGGTCTTGGGGACTTGAAGTTTTCGCTGAGTTTTGCCAAACCGAACTTCATCAAGAGCAGAATGGCCACACAGCACGAGAAACGCCAAATATTGCACAACGAAATTGCACAGAAAAGCACGGGAGCCACCGTCCACTTCAAGAACGAAGCAATCGGGCTGGAAGCAGCAAGCTCAGCTGCAGTTTTGCATGCGATAACAGCCACCACTGCGCCCAACAAGCAAGGCTTCGTCACTTCACCAAAGTACACAAAAGCGACCGACAGGATTGCTGGCAAGGTGTAGAACACGGTCACCACGCTGGCAGAAAATACAAGAATTAAGGGAGACAACGTCTCCTTGAAATGACCTGCTGCCGACATTGCTTCCACAATGGCCATCTCGAAGAACACTGTGATGCAGTGCAACAAACCGATCAGGCAAAGGCCCGGCATTGTGATCAAAATGTCTCCGAGCTGGAAAGGATGCCATGGCACGTGCAAGGCCATCGGAGCGACCCGACTGCTTCTGTGCCAGTATAGGAAGCTCTGCACAAAACGGGGCAGGCGAGCCAGAAGAATCATCGGATGCCATGTCATTATGCAAACCCAAGCCCGGCAATCTAAAACAAAGCAGCAAAAAAAAACCAAAGCGTGCGACAGGAAAAATCTGCGGCAGCTAGCAAAGTGCCTTGTCAAACTCCGACCTTGAGAAGAACAGACTCACCCATTCATGGACGCCCTGACAGGCCAGCAAGCCAATGAATTTTCCGCCACGGCAACAAAAAAAATATCGGCCGCTGCCGCACCAAACTGTCAAGTCAATCTGTGTAAACTGTCGCCTGCACGTGGCAAGCTTGGGGCTTCAAAGTTTTGTTCCATCTGCGAAGATACGCGACTCGGCTGCATGAGGCCCGCTCCGCATGCTTACGCAAAGCGATTCCCAAGCACTTCGTGGTTGGGCATTGTGGGTCCCTCGCTAAACGGAAACGCTAGGTCACAATGTTTGTGCCTCACAGCGACATGCATCCCAAGCCATTGACAACTTTTGCCATAGGGCCTTCCTTCGTGAAACCGACGCTCTTCAATGCGGCGGTCATCGGAGACCGGGACATCGATGTTCATGTCCGCCAGGCGAACATTGCGGGCGGCTCGCGCCCCAGCCTCCTGGCACACCATCGCCACCGCCCGCTCGAGAGGAAGGGCTCGGGATGCGAGCACATCGGAAGTCGCACATGCTGCCCTGTGGTCGCCGAGGGGGCCAAGGCGACCCCGGCAGGCGCACGTGCGCGGCGCGACTGGAGCGCGCGCAGCGTGTGGCTCGGCCTGCGACAACAGCAGCGCTCGAGATGCGGCATCGATGTAAGGAAGATGCAAATCAAGCGCGCGTTTGTCGCTGGCGGGGGCAGCAGTTCGTGGTATGAGCGCTCTTTGGCAGGCAGCTCCGGCAGTACGGCTTCCAGCTTTGCACAGGAGGCCGGCAGCAGTAATTAAGAGGGGAGACGAGCTTGATGTCGACTGCAAGCTGGGCGCCGCCCCACAGCGGCAGGCCATCGGCGACGACCTGAATGCGTCGGTCGTTTTGGCGAGCTGGGTCGACATTCAAGTCCTTGACAAGCACATTGAAAGCGACCACTGCCCCAGCTTTTCAGCGCACAGGTGCAGCAGCACGCTCAAGGGGGCCGCCCCTCGCCCGCAAAAAGCCGGAGCGCGAGCAAGCGGCGAGGTGGTCACCACAAGGATCGAGGTGTGCGCGGCAACGGCATCTGGTAGAAATTAGGGGCAGGGGCAAGCGAAGACTGCGCAACAGAATGCCTCGGAAGAGCGGCGACTCCAATCAGGATTCCGGCAAGGTGGGACGCGTGGGAAGCATTCGCGCAGCATGAGGTCCAGCCTGCGAGTCCAGCATGGCGCGGGCTGTCCTAGTGGCACGGCGCGCAGAAGGCTGTTGATGCCACCATCGTCAGCCCCGTGACTCGGGCGGGTGAGGCCCAACCTGGAGCAAACGTGCACCCCGGTCACCCCCGGTCGAGCGGTCGATGGCGCCGCCCGACGCAAACGACACCAGTACACACCACGAGCTCGTGCGCGCTCGCCGCTGCCACTTTGTGGGCGTCGGTGTCGAGGTTGGGGCCGGTTTGGCCAGAGGCTGCCACATGCGGGCGGCAGCGCGTGCGGCGTGGGTATGGCCCGTTGGTCGGGCTGCTCGCCGTCTCTGCACAGCGTGCCGTCGCAGCGTCTTTGCTGGAGCTGCCGCTCGACAGGCAACGTCGCCGGAGAAGCGCCGGATCTGCACGAAGTCCTTGCTGACGTGCGCTGGTAGCTTCCGGCGTTGGGCAGCGGCCAGGGCCCTTGGCAGGAGCGCCTCTGTAGGACCAGGTAGGCACTGACGTCTGGGATTTTGTGTGCCGGAGAAAGGTCTGCGAAAAAAAAACGCTGCAAGTTCACTGCCATTGCTCTTGAGATTGAGGGGCGTTGGAGTGCCGCGGGCGCTTATACCTTTGTCCGTTTGCTGGCAAAGTGCCGGGCGCGGTCTTTGCCGCCACCCTCACGCGCTGCCGCTGTCTCGGCTTTCACTCTCCGTGGTCTGTGCCCCTCTCCTTTGCAGCAGCGCGCTCTTTCCCAGGCAGCCTATGTTTCTTGCCCCTCACTGGCACGGCCAATGTTGACTGGGAGCTACCACCTTATATCGCGAGATCCTCGCCGACTCGCTTTCCCAACCCCTCCTTGCCAGCATGTCGCGTGAATGCGCTCTGTGCGCGCCGCCTTGGCCCGCTTTTTGTCGTAGACTGTTGCCTTGGCTTTCCTGCACATGGACCGTGCTGCTTTGGACGTTGGTCAAAAAGTCTAGAAAGAAAAAGATTGCAGTGACAAACATGGATTTCGAATCTCAGCACTGGCCTTGCACCTGGAGCCCCTGTGTTCTCCGCCGTTCTATTCGTGTCAGGCATGGGAAAAGCCTGGAGGGCTGGCATGAGCAAGCACGACGACCTGACCGATTGGGTGCGCTCGCCGCTCCTTCCCTGTGGGCTGCACCGGGGCGCATTTGTCTCCGCCCAAGAGCGCGGAAGCCAACGGCGCCGCCAACGGTGCCTGCCTCTGCGATCCAACCCGGACGAGCGGCAGTTTCGCACAGCCGGTCTCGCACCTCGCTGTCGCTCGCCCGAGCAGTCCACGCCTCACAGTTTTGCACCCAGCCTGCAAAAGCCTCTGTTGGGTACCTGACGTAGGGCTTCCCTACATAATGTTAACCGGCCCAGTCTGAATTCATTACGTTTCCAGGCTGCTCTCTGGGCAACATCAACGCACGCCAAACCGTTGGACAATCCGTGGCCCCATGTCGTCAATTGGCGACCTTGCTCTCCTGTATGCCCGAGCAAAACTGTGCAAGCCAGCGCATGTGGGATGGTAACGGGGGACGTTTGCGCCGATTTTTCCCGACGGTTCATTCAATGCATCACTGCTTTCGCCTTCTCAATCCACCAACCCACGATTGCGCGGAGCATTCTCAGATTGCTGGTGTGGTCGGTCGGAACATGCATTGGCTACGAAGCTCCTCCTTCACAACATGCCACTGCATCAAGCTCGTGCTGTGAAGCGGCTAAAGCAAAAGCCCCACACGGATAAGTGGTACTTCGATCACGAAGCTCACAAGAGCGCTGTGTGTGCATCGCCACGCCCTTCCCACGTGGTGGGGGAGACCCCCACCACCCCCCCCTAAACAGCCTTAGTTAATTTCAAGTTGGCGCTGAAATAGTAAGGACCTTAGGTGTCAGGGGGCAAGTTGAAATTTCAATGACGTGGGTCTTCGTGGGAGGTGAGGTGGGAGCCCTGAACCAAAGCTGCAGTCGGAACCTGCATCGGCCAATTTTTTTTTCTGCAGCGCATTTGGCCCATGCGCCCATGTATGTGTCCCCTTTGCACAAATCCGCACTGCAAAGTGCAGCTTTGCTCCCCATTTCCCCTGCTGGCAAAAAGCTATCTAGGTGCAGAGCCGTGTGAATACCTGTGAACATGCCTGACTGTGGAAGGAAGTGGGGGGGAACGGGTTGTGGTTCGTTATATGGTTGTAGGATGTTGTACGGGTTTAAGTTGGTGTAGGATTTAGGGTGTCGGGCTTTGGGTTTAGGGTTTACGGTTGTGGGTTTACGGTTTAGGGCTGAGGGTTTAGGGATTAGGGATTGGGAGGGCCCGGGCCCGGCTGATGCTCATGATGCTCACTTTTAGGGTCCACCATGGCTATGGACAGAATCCGTCCGCCGGCTTTCGGAATCTTTCGGAGGGCCCAGGCCCGGCTGATGCTCATGATGCTCGCGCTTTTAGGGCCCGCCAAAGCTGCGGACAGAATCCGTCCGCAGGTTTTCAGTGCCAAAACTTTCGGGGACATGCTTGTGTAACCTGAAAGCACGGCCTGGCTCACGCATGCGCGTTCTCTACAAGGAGGAGTGCTGCGACGCACAGGCCGATGAGAGTTTAGGGTTCCGGGTTTAGGGTTCAAGGTTGTGGGTTTTCGGTTTGAGGTTTTCGGTTTAGGGCCTTGGGTTTTGGGTTTAGAGTTTTGGTTAGGGTTCAGGGTTTAAGGTTTGGGGTTTAGGGTTTAGGGTTCAGGGTTCAGTCCTCACATCTGATATCATATCTGAACTAATTCGAAGTGCCCGAGCATGTCGTTTCGGTGTGCACCTTCAAGTGTTAAAAACAAGACACATTTGAGCCAGCTTTCTGGAACGAGCCTCTTGAATGACTCAGCTACATGCCTGCCCGGTTACATTGAAATTATTTAGGCAAGACGTACGTCCAAGGTCAATGCGAAAGTCCACGCTGAAATATTTCAGGACCACTCCCTCACGTCCCATTTCTTTGGATAGGGGGGTGGTGATGTGTGTGCACGGCAGCGTAGGTGTACGATCTGCGCCTTTTCGCCGGTTGCCCGTCCGAGCCGCGATGGAAACACAGTACACCATGCCATCAAAAATTGAAAAACTAAACACGCACCTGCACGCTCCTGCAAGCCCCGCATCTGTTCGGCTGGTCTTACAATCAAAGGCCGCCCACACTGTTCCTACATACGCCCGTTGCCCCGTCATGCACGCCCGGTCCCGCGCTCCAACATGATGCAACTATTATACTTTTGACGCACCTTTTGCAACCGTCTCGAAACGCATAGTCCTCGTGCACAGACGGCTCGTGCAAAGCAGGTTCCGCACATCCACCACACAGTCGTTAGCGAGAGGGAAGTTGCAGCATGGAGGTGGACGCTGGGCAGCAACGGCAATGATGCCGCTCCAACGCAAGACCCAATCGGCTTGGGCGGCACAAGCAAGCGAACGAAGTTGGCGGCTTCAGGTGCACAGCAACCCCAACCGTCGATGCCAACAACCACCACGGAGCTCCGGGTAGGTTTGTCGGCACTTGCACCTGGCCCATTCGCGAGTACACCGGCGCGGGCATGGGAGCTCCCCGTCACGCCCAACTGAGAACTGGGCTGACAAAAACGGCGTCAACCGCGAGCTTGTGTGGCAGCCTTCGACCATGCCCGGCAGCAGGAGGGGAGTCGCACGAACTGGATGGCCTTGGTGCTCCAACGTCCAGCGACCCCGATGGCAAGCATGACGAGGCGCCACCGCGGGATGCGCAACAGCTCTGGGTCGGTGCGTTCTCTACTTGGTCGCGCGATGCAATGGGCTGCACCGACTGTGTTGCGCTGGTGTCGCCTTTTCGCGAGGCCGAAACGAGGATAGTGTCGACGGCGAGCTGGACTCCACCCCACAAGGGTAGCCCGTTGGTGGTAACATCGATAACCTCAACACACCGGTCTTCGTGCCGCCGGGTGACAATGTTGAGACCGCAAAAGGGGACATTGGCTGCCACTGCGGCTCCGGCTTCACTGCGTTGCGTGCGGCGGCCCGATTGAAGCTCCCAGGCACGTGGGGAGGTCGGTTTACACACGAATCCGCCTGTGTCGGCGGGACACAGATGCGACGGCTGATATGTGGGCCTGCTTGCGACAGCTGCAGCGCTTGGGATGCAAGTGCAAAGTTTGCACACTGCGTTTCGGGCAGGGGCAGCGGCGCGCTGCCAGCCTCGAAAGTGGTCACCAGTTTCGTCTCTGCGGAGGGCAGCCGGTGAGGGCAGCCCGAGAGGGCGGCTGGGAGCACATCCCACTGTGGCGCAAAATAGCCTTCACCCCGGAGGTATAAGCTCCTGATTGCTGTGCGGCGGTGAAAGAAGAAAAAACGAGCCTTGCACGCCTTGCACCATGCGAGCAGCAGCGGCCGGCGCCCGCGCATGCAGCACGGGGAAGGTAGCACAACAGGATGCCTCGTGTGTTGCACGTCAGTCTCATGCAGGCGCAAGCAGGCCGAGGCCGGGCAGCGGGTGCTAACAAAGCAATGGGGCGTAGACTGACAGTAGCTCGACATGCTGCTGCCGCCACATCGTGCTCGGAAGCATAGTCGGCCGGCCCTCCATGACGTCTTGAAGGCTCGATAATCCCTAAGGCTATCGAAACAAGTCCCCGCTGTTGAGCCGCCCCTTGCAAGCCGCATGACCTAGATAATGTAGTGTGCAGTCGGTCTTGGGTCTGCACAGGGACGTGAAAAAAATGCTATTTGCACAACGTCGCAACCGCGGACCGCGCACGGGCAGCTCTCGACATCTGCACTTGCCGACGCCCGCACTCCACACAGCAGACCGGCGCAACAGCGCGCCCAAATCGGGCCCGGAAAATGTCCCTCCGGCCGTCATCGCAGCTGCGTTTCGGCCGATCGGTGGCCTTGTGCAAACCCGTCGGGGTGTGAGAACAGTCGTCGTCGGGGACGTGTTGCGGCGACTCGTCGGTATGGTGCCTGTGTGGTCGTTCGCTCCCCAGCTCCAGCACGCTTGTTTGCTATCCACTTTGGCCTCAGCACCTAGGCCGGGACCGATGCCCTCGCCGTCCCCTGCTCAGCGACCTCCTTGCCTCTACTCGCTTCGACGACACCCCTTCTTGCCAGCCGTCTCTCCACCACCAGTGAGCTGCAGCCTTAGTTGGGTGTGATGGACACTGACCTCGCTCAAACAACGTGAGGCGGCAGTGTCTCCTTCCGGCACAGGCACCGCGGAACTCCAGTCAAAACGGCCCGTGAAAAATCGGGATAAACAACACCATCATCTCTGACGCTGACGCCCGACCATGTCCCACGTGCGGCTTAGCGAAAACGGGCGGAGCTGCAACCACTGCTGCCGTACGTCAGGAAGTTTTATGCAACGCAGGGAATGTCTACACATCTTGCAAGGTGAGGGCGGCGAACATGGTGAGGCATGATGCATTTGCGCAAGGCAGGGGCGTTGTCCTCCCCTACGAAGCCTTCGGCCCCTTCAACTTGCGAGAACGAAGGGGGCTTCGAAGCCTTCCTCGACCCTTCAGTTTCGAAGGCTTCGAAGCCTGAATTTCCCTCTTGTTCATCTGTTCTCTGCACTTTTGACCCCTTACAGCGATCTCGTGTAACTTTCTTCTTCTAGTGTTGAAAAAACGTTTTCTATACACGTCTTCGCTTTAACACCCTAAAGCCATTCCGTGTAACTTTCTCCTTCTGGTATGAAAATTCGAAGCCCTTTCGCCTCTTTGCAGCCTCGTGAGCTTCTTCCAAACCTCCTTCAATTTTTTTACCTTCTGAGTTTGATTCGAATTTCCCTTTTTGTTTGTCGAAAAAGGGCGTTCATTCATGTTGAATTTGATGTTCTTCAATTTCAACCCGTAAAGCGATCTCGTGTGGATATTTTCTTCTTGTTGAGACTATATGTTTTTATTCACGTCTTCGCGCTTGCTTTGCATTTTCAGTCTTGGTGATTAGGATTTATCCTTCTTGTTTCTCGAAAAAACATTTCACTTATCCTTCATTTTTCTTCACTTTTAACCCCCTGAAGCGATGTCGTGCGGCTTCTTCCTTCTCTGTTGAAAAAACGCTTTCTATCCACGTCTTCGCGCTTACTTTGCCTTTTCAAAGTTTTGGCCGTTAGGATTTCTCTTTTTCTTGATTGTCGACGAAGACGTATTCTTCAGTTTTTACCTCTCGAAGCGATCTCGTGTGGTTTTCTCTTCTTGTGTTGACACAACTTTTTTTCGCTTACGAAAGCGGGCCGGTCTCACCTTTCAAAGCCTTCGAAGCCTCCGGCCTCACCTTTCGAAGCCTTCGAACCCCTCTTCATTCTCCGCTTCGAAGCTCCCCTCACCCTTCGAAGCCTTCAGCGCCCCCCTCTCCCCCCCCCTTCGACCCTTCACCTTCGAAGGCAGCGAAGCCCCCTTCGCCGAAGCGTCGCAGGATGCAGCCCCGGTGAGGAACCTGCCATGTCAGCGACTTCCAGTGTCGGAAGGGCGATCCGAGACGTCAAAAAGGGTATCGCGACTTTCCTAGCATTTGCTGCGCTTTCGCGCGCGCAGGTGCACAAGCCGGCGAGTGGTTGCTGGCCGTCATTTTTCGATCTACATTCTCACTGTCGAGACTTGTTGAGCGTTTCGACAAGTCCAACTTCTTTCAATTGCGCCCGACAAGTGACATTCGGTGCGTCGAACCAACCCGTCCAGCCTAAACGCGTTCTAAGCCTTTGAGTCCCATCGATTCTTCAGTTGGGGTCCAAGTCCGACTCAACACCCTTTCGATTTTGAACCCGCGACACCTGGAGCGCATACCCACTTGCCTGCTCTCTGACTTACTTACTCGTGTTCATTTTGCGAAAAAATAAATCCTGTTTATTTTTTGCGGTTTAGAAAAAATGTAGCAAGCTGAATCAACATCTTTAGATCATCACCTTTTCAATGCATGTTTGGACAGAAAGTGGCAAAGCAGAATTTGGCAGAAATTCTGCGACGGCGTTAGCGTAGTCGTTCTGCGAAGCTGTACAAGCTTGAATCCGATTCGCACAAACCCGGCAACCATCGCCAGTCGCGAAACAGGGTCACATCGCTCAGCTGTACATCCGATGCCGTTCACAGGCCTGTTCGCTGGCCTTGCAAGGCGTAAAGCCTGGCTTGCACAAATGGGCATACCACGAAGCATGTCCCGCAAACCGGCCTGACTTGCGCAATGGGCATTCAGAACCTTACTGGCAAGCTCCAAGGCATGACTTGCGGAAATGGAACGGGGTGTAATGACCTTGAAGGACAAACAATGAGGCCCATCGAAGCTGGCGTCCTTGGGCAGCAACCCGTCGGAACTCGGCCCCATGGCGGGAGGAAACGTCGTGCCACCAATGCCATGCGTTGCCAAGGTTACCCACCAATCTCTGCTGAAAATGATGTCCTCCATAGGAGACCAGACCGCCTGAGGCAGGTACGATCTAGCACCATACTTGATCAGATTCACATGGCCGCGCGCGAGGAGAAGAAAGGGGCAGGGAAAACGCATTGGAAGAAACGCAAGCACAAGAAATGCAAAAGAGTCAAACTTGAAGGCGCCCCTAGCCGGGGCGAGGGGGTGCGAAGCACTCTTCCCAATTCCGACTTTGCGATTGTAGGACGAAAAAACGCTACCCGAATACGCTGAACGCTTCGCGGCGGACGATGCATTGCCCCTGCCGGCCGGGCCGAAGGCACATCAAATCCATCAACTGCAATGACAATTTCGCAGCAAACTTTTTGCAGCAAAATCGACCCGGAAGACACTCCGGGCACGGAGGCGGATCGAGCATTGCCTGTCCCAGCCGGGCCGAAGGCACATCAAATCCATCAAATGCATCAAATAATGGCAATTTCGGGGCAGTTTTATCAACTTTTTCTCTCTCTGGGGAGGGTGTTCCAGCTCTCCATTCTGTGTTAGCTACGAGCTTGGTTTGGAGACATACGTCAGACTTCGTTACTTCGAAGGCTTGTCGAGTCCGAAGCCTGCGCGCCGTCGCTCAAGCAATCTTAAAGGTTCCGAAGTGCTTGCCAAGAGCGTTCAGAACAGCTTGCGGGCTCGCGGCTCGTAGACAGCGGCCGAGCAGTTCCCTCGTTACTTCGAGAGCTTGTCGATTCCGTAGCCTGCGCGCCGTAGCTAAGCATATCAAATCCATCAAGTGCATCAAATGGCAATTTCGAGGCAGTCTTATCAACTTTTTCTCTCTCTGGGGAGGGTGTTCCAGCTGTTAGCTACGAGCATGGTTTGGAGACATGCGTCAGACTTCGTTACTGCGTAGCCTGCGCGCCGGAGCTCAAGCAATCATAAAAGCCCCGAAGTGCTTGCCAAGAGCGTTCAAAACAGCTTGCGATCTCGCAGCTCGCGACAGCGGCCGAGCAGTTTTCCGAACTGCCGCCCAA
The DNA here is from genome assembly GCA_003297005.1 of Symbiodinium sp. clade A Y106. Taxonomy (NCBI): domain Eukaryota; class Dinophyceae; order Suessiales; family Symbiodiniaceae; genus Symbiodinium; species Symbiodinium sp. clade A. The sequence goes on from BGNK01005424.1 coordinate 34,032, forward strand.
CAGTTCGGAACTGCTGCTGAACAGTTCCGAAAGCGTGCTTCGTTCTTCCTGACAGCTCCGTAGCGCCACGACTCGCTGCCTAACCGTGCTGACTCGTTGTGTGACAGTTCTGGCGTGTTCCGGCTCGCTGCCCAACAGTTCTCAAGCGCGACGACTCGCTGTTTGACAGTTCTCGAGCGCGAACCCGACGGCGCGCTTCCAAACAGCTTCCGCGCTCGCGAACAGTTTGGAGCCTCTCAGATTTCAAATCATACGGCCTGCAGTCTGCAAATCGAACAAACCTTTGCAATGCGCCGAATTCTCCCGCATGTCCAGACGCTAGAACACTCTTCCTAAAAAACGTAAAGGCAGAATTTACGTGGCAATTACGTCCAATGTTCAAACATTTGAGCTAAAAGACATGTTTTTTTTCGCCTTCTTGACTCGCAGCTTCCAGTACATCTTTCTTTTTTGCTGACTCCACGCTTGAGCTTCGTTCTTTCCACAGAAGGACAAAAGCCAAAGTGTTTCCAGTTCCCTCAAGCCAAGCTTCCCTACAAGGCCCGTAAAGCCTCTCTGAGCCTCCCTAGAGGTTCAAAAATTTTAAGCCCCTTCCAAGCTCTCACGTCTTTTCGCCAACATGCGCAGAAAAATTTTGCGTTGCAAGAATGTGCAAAGAATGTTTCACATTGGTGGACTCATTGTACACCACAAAAAACAGACACGGAAATGACACAAACAAGGTCAAATGTCGGTTAATACTGAAACGTGGCTCTGAGAAGCATTTACTCAAGCAATTTTCAACATCTTTTGGACGCTAAAATTTTACCAAATCTTGGAAATTCACAAAACTCTGTTCTTATTCTTTCAGAAGATTTTATTTGACCCTGCAGGGGATGTAAATCAGTCTCGAAGGGGACAAGACCACGAAATGGCGAAGCACTCTTTCTTCGGGTTCATGCATTTTCGGAGGGGCTGCATCCTCCTTCAAACGGAGGAGAGAGAATAGAACTCATCGGCAAGAAATGAGCTTCTTTTCTCTATATGGGTAAGGCAAGAGATCCCGCGGCAGGTCCTTTGCCACAGCATCTGAAAGAAGCAAAACGCCCCTTCCCACGACACGAGAAAGAAAAAAGCTAGTCGACAATAAGTAGAAGAGAGATAACTTTCAAGAAATGAGGACAAAGCTCCTTAAGCTTCAAAAAAACAGTCTGGTCCTCTCCTCAGCCTTCAACAAGAAATGAGCCGCCCGCTACCTCGGCATCTGAAACAAGAAAAGAGCCCCCAGCAGGTTTCTTTTGGCAAGAGAAAACTTTTCTAGAAACGACTTTCTGTACATCTTGGTAAGTCTTCATTCCATCTGAAGAGGATTGGAAGGCTTCCACTCCTAGCACGAGAGGACAGAGCTTCCCCCAGCCTACAGAAAGAAGAAGAGAGCTTCCTCCAAGTTCACGAGAAAGAAAGCTCCGTTCACAGTCGACATGAAAAGACCTTGTTTCTCTCTGGGTCAGGGAAAGAGATCCTGACCATCTCTTCTACTTTTTCAAAAGATGAAAGAGATCGCACGCTCAAGAAAGGGTGGAGCTCCCTCCCTCCTTGCAAAACAGAAACCTGGTCCTCCCTCAACCTTCAAAAAACAAGTAAGTCCTTCACCTCATCCCTCAACAACAAGAAGAGAGTCCCCTCAAGCTATTCGTGGTAAACCAAGAATTTTTCTTTCTGGCAGAAAGCGCCTGAAAAAACCTCGCTCATAGCAAGAAAGTACAGAGCTCCCCTTACTTCCACAGCGAAAAGTCCTCTGCCTCATCTTCGACAAGCAGAGACTGAGACTGGCAGGTCCCTACCCCAGCAACTCAGAAGAGAGGCCCCTTTAACTTCTCGGGAAAGAAGAGAGCTCTGTTTACCTTTTTGTCGACAAAGAGAAATCTCCTTAAGCTCTTGACCATCTCCTCCTCCTTCTCTTCAAAATATGGAAGAGAGCAAACGATCAAGAAGAAAGGATGAAACTCTTCCAAACTTCAAGCCTTGACAAGGGAGGTCTGTCCTCCCCACGGCCTTCAAGAGGAAATGAGAAGCTCTTTACCTCATCTTTTGAAACAAAAAGAGATCTCATTCTAGGCTATTTATTCTTGGGACGAGGAGAGAGTTTCTTTCTAGCGGAGAGCTCCCTTGCCTCTTGGTATGTCGCCTTTTTAACCTTAAGAAGATGGAAGCGATCTCGCTTCTAGCAAGAGTAAAAGGGGACAGAGCCCCCCAAAACACAAGGCGGAGCTCCGTCCCTCCTTGCAAAACAGAAATCTGGTCCTCCCTCAAACAAAAAAGGAAGTCTCTCACCTCATCCCTCAAGAAGAGAGTCCCCTCAAGTTATTTGGTGTGAACCAAGAAGATTTCTTTTCCAGCAGAGGGGTGCCTGAAGAAACCTCGCTCATAGCAAGAAAGTGCGGAGCTCCTCCAACTTCCAAACCGAAAAGTCCGCCTCATCTTTGACAGAGAGAGCTTCCTCCATCCTGCTATGTGGGTGGAGTCATGCTTGCTGCCTTTTTCGAGATGGATCCGTTTGGAGATCGCGAGCAGAATGCCGTTGGTTGGCTCGAATACCAACAGCAGTGGAGCAAAGAAAAGCGAAGCGAACCAACACTAAACGCCGCAGACGCCGCATGCGGAATGCGAACAAATCAAGCTGCCATTGTCTTCACCATGGTTTTGGTGCAACAACACACACGTGGAGTGGAGGGCGTGTACGATGGGTGCACAAGGGCGTGATCGTCGTGTTCGCGACTTCCCGCAGCCCAAATCAAGGTCCAGGTTGCTGAAAAGGCGTTTGTCTGGAGCTCGTGCTGAATGTGGAAGCCGTCGCTCCTCCAGTGGAAGCAAGAAGTGGGGCAGGAGTTCACGCCGCTTTCAGCGCTCCAGCCTCTCCAAGAATTCCACGCGACGGCTCTTCCACAGATCCTGTTCTTCCTGTCCAGAAGCAGCATTTGAAACACAAGCAGCGGAAAGACAAAGTGCCGATACACATGATCCCAGCTCCAACCAATAGCGAAGACGGCAAGCCACTCTGTCCAAGTCGTCTTTCAAAGAGCGATTTTCCTTGGATGGAGTCCTCACATCAACTCCCATTGATTACCGAAATTGCGATTGATGTGGGCATCTTGAAGAACAAAGCCACTGAGCAGTGTTCCTGTGGACAGACTGCTTGGAAACTTGAGCAGAGACAGCGCTACTGCAATTGGAGATGTCGAAACTGCCGCAAGACTGTGAGTGTTTGTGCAGGGGACACTGACTTGTTTTCCATCAAAGTGGCTTTGTGCAGTCTTATCACCAGACAAAGCAGGCCTTGTGGCATTGACCATCGCTCTCCAAGAACACTCTTTGACAGCTTCCGAAGTTTCTCACTCCGATCATGGACCGACGCAACAATACCTTACATCTTGGAGGAATGGGTTGTGATGTGGAGCTCGACGAGATCAGCTTTCGCAGCAAAACAGTCGGCGAAAGAGTTGTTTGGACCCGTTCTTTGGCAATTGCCAGGCGTGGAAGCAGCAAAATCTGGCTAACTCAATTGCCATACCGCATCACCGAGGCGGCCAAGGCGGCGGTGGTCCAATCAGGAGGAATTGAAGTCTGCAATCTTGTTGGAAGATGGTGACAGCAGGATCTGCCAGGGTTCAGTTTGCCACATAGATGGCGCGAACTTACAAACAGCTCGGAGACGTGGACAGTCCTTTGCTGGACAGGGAAGTCTTTGATGTCGAGTTTTCGGATTTGCACCTGGCCCACACTGCTGTGAAACATAAGCCCCCGAGGCCAGAGTTTGCAAAGACATTTCAGGTCAAGATGTGGACTGGCTCTGCTTGGGTTCAGGAAGAGAGACAAGGTGGGACACAGAAGGGAAAAGACGGCTTCTTTGCCAGTTCCGACGCGAAGTTGGCCGCAGGCCGTTTAACACGGCTGGATCCAGTCTTCAGACGGCCGCCAACATGGAGCAGCACTTGCACGAACGAGTGCGCTGTTTCCATTTTGCCGACTGGTTGTCGGGAAGCGACTTGTTCCAGGTCTTCGGAGCTTTGCGGAGTGCAGAGTTGAGTGGTGGAGCATCGTGGGCAACTTTGGCACCCTTTCTGGCAGACCGGGCAAGTGCCAAGAAGGATGAGGGCATCATTGAAACCATTGAGAGTGGCTCCGATGAGTAGTTGCTTGTAGATGTGCCGTTGAAACCAGTGGTGGCTTGTTTTTGCTTTTGCTTGCATTACCTGCTTGTGCAGCTGTCACGAAAAGATGAGTTTGCATCCGCCAGACAGTCAGGGTGTTTAGGTCATGTAGGCAGCGGNAGCGGAACTGGTTTTGCTTTTGGAGGCCTTGGATGTGGCCACTGAAGCAGCACCCAAGCCGGGCCTTGGGTGTGGGTCTCAGTGTGAGTGTAGTGTGGGTTTGGGTGGGTGTGGGTGTGCGTGTGCGTGTGGGTGTGGGTGTGGGTGTGGTGTGGGTTCGGGTGGGTGTGGGGATGGGTGTGGGTGGGTGGTGTGTGGGTGTGGGTGCACAAGGCTACGTTATAGATGCGCGGCGCCTTGCGCGGCAGCAGTTTCGCTTGGGAAGGGCGCTTTCGACGTGTCGACAAGACTTTCTTTCCCTTGGGGCCGGGAAGCGCGCTGGGGGAAGCGCGCGGGTTTTTCTGGTGCTCATGATGCCGTTGTTTTAAATGTGTTTCTTA
>BGNK01005425.1:0-35777 GCA_003297005.1 Symbiodinium sp. clade A Y106
CTACCCCTACCCCTACCCCTACCCCTACCCCTACCCCTACCACTACCACTACCACTACCACTACCAGTACTGCTACCACTACCACTACTACGACGACTACTGCTACTACTACGACGAAGAAGCTTTCTCAAGACACCAACAAATGGACTGTCCAACAAGACGAACCAGATTGTGGAGACCCGTGCATTGAACTTGCTTTGGTTGCTGCGACTTGTCCGATGACGATGACATCGATTCGGCGACGGCACCGCACCCGCATGAATCGGCGACCGCACTCGTTTGAGGCAAGAGCTCCGGATGGTACAGGTTTCAAGTTTCTAGATTTTAAGGATCGGGGTATGTGTAGGCAGGGTTAGGGTTTTTTCAGGTACAGCGATATACCAGCACTCTTACACCTTGCACTCTACTGCTACTACTACTACTACTAATACTACTCCTGCTGCTGCTGCTACAACAACAACTACTACTACTACTGACCACATACACTACTTCTATTATACCGCTGCTGCTGCTGCTGCTAGTACTATTACCACGACAGCAGCAACAACAACAACAAGAGCTACTACGACGACGACTACTACTACTACTACCACTACTACTACTACAAGGACGACCCATTGCGGATCATGGAAGCATGGGCAAAGACCATGGTTGTCACGATCTGTTGGGGGAGTCCATTGAATGACAAACCGCGGCATGCTTGTGAATGCAATACCGACTACCAGCACTGCTGCTTCTAGCTTTAAATGCATGTGGGCGCACGCATGCCGATTTCGAGCAGTCGAACTTGACCTACAACCCAAACACCCGGCAAGCCCTACTCCAAGTACCCGCAGCCCAAGTGTCTCTAAACCCTAATATAAGCCAAAAGTTAAACCCTCAACCTGCAGCCCATCTTCGCAGTCTGCGCTGTGGGTTGATACTCCCGAGCTCTTTCTTTGGTGGCCTCCAATATATGACGGCATTGCTGAGGACTAGGGTTTAAACTGCCGTATAGTATAGTTGGGCTTCATGGCTATTTGGTCCTCTCCTCGTAGTGCAATAGTAGTAGTAGTAGGAGGAGTAGGAGTAGGAGTAGGAGTAGGAGTAGAAGTAGGAGTACGAGTAGTAGTAGTAGTAGTAAGAGTAGTAAGAGTAAGAGTAGTAGTAGTAGTAGTAGTAGTAGTAGTAGTGTAGCAGGAGTAGCAGTATAAGCAGTGGCTGTAGTGGTAATAGTCGCAACAATAGTCGTAGTAACAGTCGTAGAAATCGTCGTCGTAGTATTATAATCGATATTCTTATTATTAGCAATAGTAGTCGTCGTAGTAGTAGTAGTAGTGGTAGTAGTAATAACAGTAATAACAGTAGTAGTAGTAGTAGTAGTAGTAGTTGTTGTAGAATAGCAGTAGTGGCAGTGGCAGTGGCAGTGGTAGTAGTAGTAGTAGTAGTAGTCGTCGTCGTCGTATATAGTGGTACAGGTAGTAGTAGTAGTAGTAGTAGCAGTAGTCGTAGTAGTGGTAGTAGTAGGCAAGAGTAGCAGTAGTCGTAGCAGTCGTAGTAGCAGCAGCAGTGGCCTATAGTGAGGTAGTAGCGTAGTAGTAGTCGTCGTCGTAGTAGTAGAGTAAGAGTAGTAGTGCTAGTGTTATTAGTTTTAATTGTAGTACTCGTACTAGTAGTAGTAGAGTAGTAGTAGTAGTTGTTGTTGTTGTTGTGGCAGTGGTCGTTGTAGTACTGGTAGTAGTCGCAGTAGTAGTAGTAGTAGTAGCAGTAGCAGTAGTAGTAGTAGTAGTAGTAGTACTAGTAGTAGTAGTAGTAGTACTAGTAGTAGTAATAGTAGTAGTAGTAGTAGTGGTGGTAGTAGTAGCAGTCATAGTAGTAATAGTAGCAGCCGGAGCAGTAGTAGCAGTAGTAGTAGTAGTAGTAAGAGTCACAACAATAGCCGTAGTAACTGTCGTAGAAATATGGTCGTGGAAATCGTCGTAGTAGTAATAATTATAATAGTACTAGTATTAATTATTATTCGTAGTAGTTGTTGTTGAATGTGGTGGTAGATAGTAGTCGTTACTACTGCTACTACTACTACTATTATTGCTACTGCTGTCGGCCTTATCTAAGGACTTGTCTGGTCTTTGACTCCAAGACATGACCGACTTCTGGACAGGCGAACATGATTCTTTCAGTCTTTCCGGGGTGAGCTGCTGCTTGGGTCTGATTTATCTGTTGGCTAGTTCCACGGCTCGTCCTGGCCATGTTTGAATGTGTTAAAGCCAAGGTTCAACTATGACTTATTGTGGCTGGCTGCTTCGGGTGCCTGATTCTGCGCAGACTATTGTATATCTGCAAAGATATTACCCTAAGGGTCCAAGTACCTAATTATCATATACTCTCCCAAATAGTAACCTACATAACTACTATCCTAAACCCGAGTACCTAATTATTGGGTCCTTTGGACCCTTAGGGTTAGTGCTTGTCCGAATCGTGCAAGATTGTGGCTTGATGTGGGGCCAAGCATCGAAAGGAGAAACAAGAAGTCGCATCGTGACATGTGCTGTCTTTGACGGAAGATTCGAGTGTGTCCGCGTGGCCGAATTGCACCAATTACATCGGGTTCTCGGGGAGCATAGATGATGGTTTAATGGTCTTTTGGGTGGGTTTTGGGCTTCTAGTGTAGGTTAGCAGAAATGGGGACCGTGAGAACGCGTGAATTTGCGTGAAATGGCGTGAAAATCGTAGTCGAAAGGCCTCAAAAACAAGGCCCCGCGTGAAACAGCGTGAAATCGCGTGAAAACCGGAATCGTGCCTCCCGTACCCAGCCCTTTGGGATTCCAGCCCCGGGGTCCAGGCCCCAGTGTGCATACCTAGCCCCACACCTTTCACGAATCGAGGCTCTTACATATATGGGCTCCTCACATGTACCCATGTTACTGACTGCTGTTTCGTTTCGGCTGGAGCTTCCTGGTTTAAGGTGGCATTTTTGTGTTCTCGAGCTTTGGTGTGTGCCTTAGAAATGGCATCGAAATCCCGGCGACCCGCCATCCCTGCACACCTTCAATCCTTAGCTGATGACCTGGCCTCTCGAAAGAAACCCCGACGATCAAAGAGCCAGACTTCGCTGTCGTCATCCCAGGGAACTGACAGCGGCCAGGACCGATTTGCGAAACAAGACGTAACATGTGTATTAGTTTCGAGTTGGTTCACCTACCCACGGGTTACATCCACTGTTCTTACATGTTGGTGTACAGGTGTGTATATATATATGTATGAATGTGTGCCCACACTATGCAATATGGGTTCATACAGATTCATACATCTATATATATATATATATGTGTGTGTGTACATGTACACATATACACATCTTAAAACAAATGTGTATATATATATATATACACCTATGCATACAGATCTCTATCTAACTATCATACATACATACATACATACCTACCTTAGTACCTAGCTACCTACCTACATATATATATATATACATACATACATACATACCTACGTACATACATGCATGCAGCTGATTCTCTTTCTCACTGGGTTGTACATATCTACACGATTATGATACATGCATGTTGTTATAACTGACTTGTAACCTATCTATATCATTCATTTCTGATCTTCTGTCTTTGGGACTTTCTCGATGTGGTTCCGTGGTATGCTAACCCTGAAGGAATCCAGCAAGGCCAAGCGAAGCAGGGAGCCCAAGCCGAAGAAGTCTCTACCGAACACACCCTCGACGAAAGCCAGCACCCCACAGCAGAGCACTCCGCAAAGCACTCCGAGCACTTCGACCCCCGAGCCCAAGCGTGCCAAGGACGCTGTCCGAGATTCCGCGAAGAAGCACTTGTTTGCTGAGGAACCAAGCCCCGAGAAGCCAAAGCCAACTGCTGCCAAGGCCAAAATTGTTAGGGCCAAGGCAGTGGACAAAACCAAGATCGAGGTTATCTCTTCGGACGACGAGGCAAGCAAGCCGAATCTGGCAGAGCCAGTGAAGCCGCCAGCAATGAATTGCAAAGCCGAGCCACCAGTGGAACCCAGCCCCGAAATGCCAGCCGAGCCACCGGTGGAACCCAGCCCCGAAATGCCAGCCGAGCCAACCCCGACCTTCACGACCAGCGACTCGATGGAGACTCTTGTTCTGGGTAGTTCCTTGCTGTGCTAGAGGAACGTTTTTCGTGTCGGGCATATGACTTGTACACGGTTGATTCAAGATCGTTTGGGAGTTAGGCCACATAATAATTAAAAACGAAAGCTGCGCTGACTCGGAATGACACTGTTACTGTGACACCACGCGCTGTCTATGTTCATATCTGTGTGTGTGTATACATGAACATATATATATATATGCCCATATCATACACACGTACATACATGTATACATACATGCATGCAACGTACATATGTACATATATACTACCGCTACGGATGATCGATTTGCCTCATATATGTGTGGACTGCTACACGAACTAATGCTTAAACTTCAACCATGTACCCGATACCAAACCAACTGTAAAAATCGCTCTACAGCCTCAAGCCAACATCTCAGGTCACCTCTCCCGGAACTTCGACTCCAAGTGTGCGTTTTGCATGAAGGAAATCGGGCTCGGCGGCTGTGGATTTTCCAAGGCTTGTAAGGGAATGTAACATAACAAATGCTGCTGCAATTTGGGTCGCACTGTTGTTTGGCTCTGGTAGCCTTGTCCCTTCAGGGTGACTGGGAGTACTGCAGCGAGCACTGTCTCAAGAAGAGCCACTCAGCACAGCATCAAGATGAAGATGACCTAAATGAGGAGCTGCAGAAGATCTACGAGGAACGTGTCGGGGGTGTTCTTCTGTAAACCTCTGCTTGCGGTGCAAGGATTTAATATAAATACGAGAGAGGGAGAGCGAGGGAAAAATATAAAAATTTGGAGAGAGAGAGAGAGCGAAAAGAACAAGAGAAGCGGTTCAGTTCTTGTAACAGATATTAAAACAACACCGAAACGAAAGAAGAGAGTATATGTGGGCATGTCTCGTGTGTGTGTGTGTGCATGTGTATGTATGTATGTATGTGGGTCGGTAGGTATGTATGATTGCCACAGATAGATCAGAGACTTCGAATTCGTGTATCGTGAAAATGTATGTAAAACATATATATATATACATATGTACACACATATATACACATACTTGTCATTGTTGTATAGCTTATACTTACTGTTGACTGGCTGTATGGAAAGTTGACGAAAGCAGCTGGTGCAATCTAAGCTCACAATATGTTTTGATCCCAGCTACAGTACATACAGATGATGGCGGTCATTTGTGAGCAGCAGGACACCTACGAAAGGTCGGACGCGGCAGGTTCCGGAGAGCCCGGGACGGAGGATAAGACCAAGGACGTCAGTTCTCAGGGCCCAGGTTCCGGAGATCCCGAAAAGAAGGATGAAAGCATGGATGAGAAATCTAAGGGCCCACGTCCCGGAGAGGTACAATCCCGTGGCCCAGGTGATTCAAAGCTGGCGGGCATTGATTGCAATGATGCTGCAATAAAGCTGGCTAAGGAGTTGCCCCCGGAGCTGGCAGGGCAGGCTGATTCTATCATCAAGGCTTTGCAGCGGGCGGCCACGAATGAGTTGCTGAAAGGTTGTTCGACACCTGGTAAGGCTGAAGGCTCCACCGGAGCAGATGGTTCGCAAACCCCGAAGCCTACTGAGATCTCGGGGGCCCCAGCTGCTGCGAAGCCTCAGCAGGCAGAAGGCTCCGAAGCTGATGGTGTGCAAACCCCGAAGCCTACTGAGATCTCGAAGGCCCCAGCTGCCGAGCAGGCAGAAGGCTCCAAAGCTGATGGCGCGCAAACCCCAAAGCCTACTGAGATCTCGAAGGCCCCAGCTGACACGAAGGTTGAGGCCCCGAGTGATCACGATGGTGAGCCGTATGAGGAGGGCGAGTCAGACGGCGGGGGCGACAAGGATGGGGGCAACAAGAACAAAGCCAAGAAGGTTAAGAGCGAGGATGAGAAGGCTCATCATGCAGCTTGGATGCGAATGCACCGCCAGATTCGGAGTGGTGGCTTGGAGGCAGCTATAGTGCTGTGTAACTCGGCGCTTGCGACTTCTGTCTGTGATTGTTACAGTACCCATGAATCAGTCTTCTGAGATACGGCTGATGTGCCAAAAGAAGTGGCGCTGCTGGCTTTCAAGCCAGGAACGAAGAAGTCACGTGTCGGGGCTGCATGGTCTCTATGTATAGCTTAAATCTCTTTCTTTCGCCAAGGTTATGGTGGAGGGTTTCCCTAAGGGTCCAAGTACCTAATTATCATATACTCGCCAAAAATAGTAACCTACCTAACTACTATCCTAAACCCCAGTACCTAATTATTGGGTCCTTTGGACCCTTAGGGTTTGTACACATGCACACACACACACACGTGCACTCTCTCTCTCTACGTGTACATATATATATATATATATATGCACACACATTCACTTATTATGTATGTGTACTGACATATGCTGCATGTAACTCTAGATACATATTGTAAAATTAAAATGAAGTATGACTATCTCTATATATATATATGTATATATGTACTCACATGTATATATGTATATATGTATATGTATATGTATACGGCTTGATGTATGTGTATGCATGAAATTTAAACCACACGAAGAGGAGGGACAGAGAGGCAAGAGAGACTGTCTATGTGTGTGTTTAGTCTATGCGGTTTATTCAGCCCAGGTTCTCGCCGAATCATGCGGGAGCTTTTCGAAGTGTTCATGACATGCCAGGGGCAGTGGCAAAAATCGAGTTTGGTTTTGACCCACCGATCCACCATCGCAAACTCCATCACGGGGCGTTTCGCTTGGCGCACATGGAAGTCACTGGCCGAAGAGCGGCTGGGATGCAAGGGGTGAAGATGTGATCGTGCCAGCACAAGTTGGTTTGCATTGGTTCTTGTTGATTTTCGCTTGAGCTCCGAGGCACGGTGAGTCCGAAGCCAACGAACTGCGTGGAGTAAAAAAAACTCTGGGCAAGGCCCACTTTATGAAGCATCCGGACTTTCCGAACAAGCAAGAGCCGCGACAGCAGAGAGGTTATCTAAAGTGTTCAAACGATGTCTTTTTCATGTCTGTGCATTCGAAGGAGATGGATTTGATGCGAGTGTGGGTGGCTCGGGACGAGGAGAAAACCGAGAAGGCAGAGACATCGTATGAGTTCAAGATGGATTGTAGGCTGGAGTGCGAAGCTACCAAAAGTTTGCTGCGACTCAGCTGCAACGGGCAGTCTACGTGCTGTAGCTGTGATCATAAATCAAAGTACTTCTAATCTAAGGGCCACCCTCAAGCTCTTGGAGGATGGCAACGAGGACGATGAGCAGCCTGCTTTGGGTCGTGGGGAATCCAAAGAGAACCAGAATCCGAAAGACAAGGAAAAGAAGCCCCGGACCGCGGGACAAGAGCTGAAGTCCATGATCAACAAAGCATCGAACAAGCTGACAGAGTCTAAAGGATGGGTGAAAAAACTTACCCAAAATGGCGTGTGACCAGCTCGCACTTTGTAGTTTGTTCTTGTAGTATGTTTTACATGTGCACATAGTGGCTTTGGATGTGTCATAACTTGTTTTGAGTTGCTCTTCTCAGGCCAGCTGAGTTGAAGGAATCCCTGCAGAAGAGCCTGAATCCGGCTGTTGCTCAGATGCAGAAAGCCTACAACCGTGCTCAGCAGCTGTGGGCAGAGGGACAGGAGGAAGCTTTCGGGTTTGAGCTTGAGAACTTGAAGAAAGCGGTGGACGATTACGATTCGACCGCTTCGCACATCAAGGTGCACGCGAAACCTAAGAGCCAGCCAAAGGCCAAAGGCAAAGCCAAGGTCCAGAAATGAACGATTGAATCGTTCTAGATTTCACTTGTGCTGGCAATGGGTTTGATTGCTACTGTGCGATCAATGGGGTCGCTGTATGATTGCAAACTGGACGGTGATATTCTGTCGGCCACATAGGTTGACACCTGAGTGTCTGTCATTCGGCGCATGATTTTGCTGTGGAGTCGGAGCTCTGCTGGAACAAGCATACTGCTAGCTGCTGGTGGCATCAAGGTTCAGATTCCTATGTTGTAACGATAGTAGGGTTCCGACACCCGATCAAAAGTGTTTGGGTATGCGCAAATGCTGCACACTCGTCGGTGTGTTCACGTGGTTTGTGCGAGAGCATCGTTCGCTGTGCGGGTCATGCAAATTTGGTCAGCAGTGTTGCCTAGGATCCGAATGCAGTGCTATCAGTCTGTCAGTAAATAAAGAATAGGTAGATCGCCCCGCGCAGGTGAGATGGATTTGATATCCGCAACACTCATCGAGAAAGCTGGCTGTGGGGTACCTTGTCCAACAATTGCAAACACCTTCCATGTGTGCACACATGTTTATACACATGTATCTGCTGTAGTGGGATGTATATATACATATGTATCTATGCATGTATGTATGTATGTTTGTATGTATGTATGTATGTAAGGTATAGTCTCGAGTTGTGATTTCAGGACCTGTCGATGACCGGGGTGCAGGAGCTCGCCGCGAGTGTCTTCAAAGTGGCTCGCATGCTAAGATGATTCGAGTTTCTTCTAAGGAAGGTTGTCAACTTTATGTTCCGTGGGATTCAGTTCACTTGCACATGTGCGGGTTGGGTTTAAGCATGTCAATCAAGTATTCGACGAAGTCAAGAGGTTTGATTGAAACTTTGAGGTCTTCGGAGATCGGACACCCCATCATTTACGAGCCTTGGCCGATGCCGGTGGCGGTGGGAAGCACCCGAGCAACATACAAAGAGACATTTTTCGAAAAGTGCCGCTGCAAGCACCATGACTCGATTCATTCAACTGTGTAGGTTCGTATTCACCAATATCCTAAGGGTCCAAGTACCCAATTATCATATACTCTCCAAAACAGTAACCTACATAACCACTATCCGAAACCTAAGTACCTAATTATTGGGTCCTTTGGACCCTTAGGGATATTACACTTTGAAGATCTCCCCTGCTCCGACTCAGGTTCCTATTCAATGGGTGGAGACAACGGTTAAATGCGAGACCAATGGCGAGAAATCTATGTGGCCCGGATGCAATAGACTTTAAAATTCTTATCCCGTTTCCAAACGATGCTTTGTTTGGGGGTCTGCACACCTCAACAAGTAAAGGAAGGTACCTTGTGTTGCTCCGCATGATGTGGTGATTATGATGGTACAAAATGGGCTGGCACCCACAAGGGCAGATGCCAACAAGTATTGGGAGTGGCTTTCTGGGACATCGTGGGCCACCGGTCCCGCTGCAGCAAAGTCTCAACCTTTGTTTGTCTACGGAGACGAGGCACAGTACACTGACTATGCAGACAAAATGTTGGGGGTTTACATGGGAGCTTGCTTGGCAATAGCACCATGTTCCAGGCTTATCGTTTTTGTGTTCACTTCTGCATGCAGTGTCTAATGTATGCACACACACTTAGCAAGCATAATTCTGCAGGGGATGTGTGTGGGATATTTTTGTAACAATGATTGCGAGGATTCGTCCTGACCGATCGACAGACGCTGTCCCAAACACGAATCCCGCTTTTCTTTTTGAGGGAGGGCTTGGCCTTGGGAAACAAGTCGTACCGGCCGATGTGGGAGTTCATTTGTTGGAGCCTGCGGTTTCTTGCCAGAGGGGAGTTGCCCGACACCGACTACGATGGTAAGCCCCGGCGCTGGACGAAGGACCAAAAAGCAGCCTTGAATACAACATTCGTGGTGACAGAGATGAGAGGGGACTGGAAGTACCAAAAGGAAATACTTAACCTATCCTCGTTTTACAACTCGCGGAACGTCTGCCACCGGTGTTCGGCCACACAGAAATCTGGACGACTCGATTTCGGGCAGTTTGGGCATCAGGCTGGATGGGTTGCGACCGAGCGCTGCAATGCTGAATTTATCAGAACCTGCCTGCCGAACCTTGACGATCCCCTATCGAACCCGCTCATATTTTTGCCAGACTTTCACGTTTCACAAATCAAAGCATGCTTCATGCACATTGCCCACCTTGGTGTGGGTTTATTCACCAACGGGTCTGCAATGGTTTTTCTCATGGAGACGAACCACCTCGGACAAGGTACACGTGACGAGCAGCTCGCTGCTCTGTGGAAGGAGTTTAAAGTCTGGCGCCAGGCAAACCGGATTTGTGTCTCGATCCCTGCATTTCGTTCCTACTGTTTGCACGAGAATGACAAGGGTCAAACGTGGTACCACAGCAAAGCCTGGCATTCCCGCATTCTCACATCTTTTCTTGCAGATTTCCTTACGACGAGAAGCAGGCAGCGACCGGATGATTCCAACCTGGCCCTGGTGGCCACCTGTGTTTACCACCTGGGGGAGGTGTACAACAAAGTCGAATGTGAACCCCGGTACGTTAGCCACGATGTGCCTGGGTGTGAATGCCAATACATGTTTCAATCGTTTTTTCTCAAGAGACTTGCCATGCTACAGGTACTGAGCACCGAACATGTATCATGATAGGTATGTACATGCAATTTGTGTGTGTGTGTGGGGATTGAGGCTGCCAAGACGATTGAGCATCATGGCTTGACATACCTCAATGCTTATGCGATTCTGGCTTCACGAGCTGCTTCAGTTGCTCCGACTTTTTGCTGCAGCTATTCGTTTTGGGGGAACAAAACACAATCATATTATGGGCTACTCGAACCGAACTGTAGATCGAACAAATTCAAACTAAACAGGATACCTGCCCACAGCTCAGGAGCCAATGGAGCATCAAACCGAAACACCATGCTGCTTGGCTGCTGGCAAATGAATAGATAGTCGTCATAATTATCAGCTTAAGGTTTAAGAGTTCCTCAGTAGCATGTGGAAAAAACTCATACTCAGCTCGTTTAAAGTCTAAATAACATCCTCCGAACAAACATAACTTTGGTAATTGTTTCCGGTTTCCGTCCAGCAAGCCTAGATGCTGCAACATATGCTTGCGGACCTCGTCGCTTACAGCCTCTTGCTCGCAGTAGCACAACAGTCACAACGGTGGTGCTTTGCTTTACTGATATTTGCGATGTCAGGAGCTGGGCTATCACATGCGCTCTGTCTCTCTCCTCCCTCTCTGCCTGTCTGTCGGGTATAGCCAAGGATACAACTTCCGATTCCATCACACGTACTGCGAAGAGGGGGCGATTGGTGTGGCAGTCGATGTTGCACAGGCTTCGCATCCGGCGAGTCTAGAGGAAGCTGTTCTCGTCAAGTCGCATATGCGGCTTAAAGCAATCATGTGCAAAGAGAAAACCAAATTAGCTTAGCAATTCGAGGCTGGCCGTTCTAATTCTGTGACATTCAACATAGTTCTAGCAGCACAGCACAGCAGTCGAGATTCTTGCTTGAGGCCTCGCTGTTGCATGCATGAGCATCCCGAAAGCATCGCGAACGCGAAATGTGAAAGTCGGTTACACGACCCAGATAATAGTTACATGTAGTTACAAGGTTTAGGAGTTTAGGGTTTTAGGGTTTCGGTAAAGCCCGCTTGGCCACCACAAGCCCTGGATCTAGGCTAAGCCAAAGCCCGGTATGAACTCAAATCTGAGTCCCGCAGTGTTATTGTGTATAAGCTACCAAGCCCTCAACCCTCAACCCTCGAAGCTTTCTTGAGGTATCCTCAACGATCTTAGTTAGCTTGCCCTCCGCCCTGAAGCTCTTTCATCGTGAACCCCAATCAACCCCGAACGTCCTGTTAGCAAAACGAAACCTCTAGCAGTGCTTCGTCGTATGATACTAGTCTTTGAAGAACTTTCCCTAAGGGTCCGAGTACCTAATAATCAAATACTCTCTTAAATATTGAGCTACATAACTATTATCCTAAACCCAAGTACCTAATTATTGGGTCCTTTGGACCCTGCCCCGTGTCTATATATGAACAGTACACTGCCCTCAAATTTGAAGCCTCGATTCACCAAGTAATTTTCAATCGGCTCCTGACAAGTAGACCTGACCCGAACACAAGATACTTACAAATTACTAATTTTATAATTCTTCCAAACCCCAAACCCCAAAACTACCCACTGACAGCAGCTCTGCATTGGGGCACAGACCTCGCGATCAGGTGTAATCTAATTGTATCTAAACTAATTTTATGTATGATGGGAATTGTGCTAGTCTGGGTTTCCGTTTGGGATGTGAAGTGCGGGTTTTTACAAGGCTAATATAAGGATGTGCAGAGCATGATTCAGAGTAGTTGGTCTATGTTACGGTCCAGGGTGTTCGAAAGGCCTACTCGGGTCTAAAACTTCTTCAAGGTCTTCAGCGCCTCGGGATTGTAGATGCTGCTACTGTGGGGTTTCAGGATTTAGGGGTTTAAGGGTTTAGGGGTTTAGGGGTTCAGTGGTTTTAGGGTCAGGGATTTGGGGTTTAAGGTTTTGGGGTTTAGGGGTTTAGTGTGCCTAAACATCAAACCTTGAGTTTCGTGCTTTCGGATGGCATGATAATGTAGGCTGGTGTTCGGGGGCGTAAAGGAATCCTGATTGGATAGGGCCATTGCTATATTGTATGATCAGGGCAATGTGGCTTTAGAGTTTTGGGTTTTGGGGGTTGAGAACTGACACACCCAGCCTGAACAATTCCAACTTAAACCTTAAACGAGGTCATTCTTCGACCTACACCCCAACTCAAGTGCTTTGGGTTAAGGCCAAAGGAGGTACCGATTCAGATGTAAACTCAACAAGTTAGCAGATAGACTTATTATAACCCCCAAACCCAGTCTCTAAATCCTGGCCCCGCAGCAAAACGCAACCATATTACAAGTACCTTGCAGCCAAGCTTAGAGTTTTCAGATTGAAGGCTCAGCGCCAACCCAAAACACCGAAACCCTAGACCTTAAAACTCGGAAGGTTAGGGATGTCTTCGACATCGTGTAGGACGTGCATAACTGCATTATAACTTTCTCGTTTTGATACATATGGTATTTGTCTCTGCCTGTTCGAGGGACCTTAAAGGCACAGGCATCATGAGAATCGTCGCATCCTGAATTGTAACCAGAGCAATCATGAGCATCAATATCCACAGTGCATCCGTCCAAATCGCAGACAGGACAGTCGGAATGTCAGGGTCTTAAAACCCATGGCCGTGAAATCGAAGATCTCTTGGACATGTAAGAAGCCGAGGCCGTGAAACATCTCATGTTGACGTAAGTCCTTAAAAACTAGTACACGGGCGACTCTTCTCATATTTGGGGCCTCGGGACCCTCAGGGTAAGCAGTGCAGCGGCTCGCTCCATGGGACACTCGCCCATAGTACGTTGGATATCCCTAACACAGGGGTCGCCCGGCGGCGCGCTGTACACAGCGAATGCACATGGCATTTGGGGGACAACACCTCCCAAACAACACGCCATGTGACTCTGGGCACACCCCACACACGGGGGACAACACTTGACGGCCATTTTGGCTTGTGAGAGCAAGCAACATGGGAATCAACATCCAAACGACTGACGTGGCGCAAGAACGAACACTGTTCACCAAGCCTGCCCGAAGCACAAAACAGTAACCTGCATGCATGCACGTATCTGTCTGTCTGTCTGTCTGTCGGTCTGTCTGTCTGTCTGTCCGTCTGTATATATATATATATATATATATGCTCACACCCCGCCGCAAACATACCACGAGGTGCTCCTAAGGTCAATATGACCTAATCATCAGCAGTCCCCGCCCTCCCAAAGTATGTGACACTCTCAGCATTCGTTCGGTCAACCTCGCAAACTGATCAGAGACAGCCCAGTCCGCACCGGTTTCATAGAGCTCACTCCACGAAGGAAGGCTTCAACTTCAAAATTGGCATCTGGGGCGACTCCTACAAAAAACTGCGCATAGTTGGAGCGCACGATTGCGCAGGTCGGCTTTGGCCTTCTCTCTGATAAGCAGCTTCATCTGAAGGTCATATCATCGGTCCTTTCTTCGACAACCAGTCACTTGAAGTTCCACTTCTCTAAGCCGCAACCCCCATACCCAAACATCGGATTATATCGGAATCTGAAACCCTACACCACCGTATCCCAAGCCCTAAACAGCAACAACTCCAAATCTTTCTGACTGGACAAACGCAAAAAAGACTTCAACCCGGACAACAAACCTTTCTGACTGGACTCGGCTTCCGCTGCGACGAAGCTTCAATTCAAAGTACTCTCGAACCCAGCAGCGGTACTTGGGTAGACCTGATTGGGGTATTACTACATGTTGTTATTTCTTACAGTAGGGCTTGGGCCCTTCGGCCTGAGTGTTGCTACGACCTACTTGCGGCGACCTGCGGCCACCAAAAATGGATCGAAGTCGGGGCGCTCCATCACCGTAGGCTGGATGTCGGGCAACATATGCTCGACGCACCTTAAAGGACCCAGATCAGTACTATAGGGGCCTTAATAATTAATTAGAATGGATTTTGGGGCCCATTATACTATGATTGGTAATTGTTAAGGCCCCTATATTATGCCCCCTCCGGTCTTCACAAGCTTTGTGCGAGTTCGTACGGACGTGGATACGTAAAACGGGAGAGGACTTCGGTGTATGGTGCACCGCATTTCTAGCACCTCACGAGCAGGATCAGGTTCCTGACTCCCTACATGGTTTTGTTCCTTTTGCGCAACGCAAACATCAAACCGCTCATAAGTGCTATAGGAAGTTAAAGCCATCCACATCATCACCCCCATGCCCAAGAGACCGGAGCACTGAACCTAAACCCGGAGACCGAAAACCCTAAACTGCTTGACTCCAGGGATTTGTGTCGCATGGACAGTTACAAAGGAAAGTGCAAGACGCAAGGTTCATCGGGGCCAGAATCACGAGTGTCTTCTTCAGCTTGCTGCATTACCGGTACCACCGGGCAGTGTACTAGTTGCATTGTCTTGGCTTTTCTGTCGCTCGGCTTCTGGTATGCGGCACAGACAAGGTGGAATGTCGCCTAAATATTTAGACATTGGTGACCTACCTTTGCCGCGTGCGTCTCTCTCTCTCTCTCTGCCGCGCCATGCCGCGTATGCGGAGGATAGTATTCTCAACAAAAGGATCGTAAACCCGAAAAAAAGTGAAAGCTGTGCGAAGCCAGGAGGCTCCAATAGGGACTCGGCAAAGGCATAGATCCCGTCCTCCACTGAAGGAAATAGAAGCTGCAGAACAGTTTTCACATAGTTAAGTACAACACACCACAAAATCATACTCAAATATACCAAAACCCTGCTCTAAATTAAATGAAACCTCGGTTTAAAGCGAAGCTCCTTGCAGGATCTGTGACGTTTGGCTCCTGTTTTCATGTACAAGGTAGTAGCCTGGATCGTAGTAGATGAGGTCTGGATTGGTATCCCTCATTTTCTGCTCATTTTTTGCGGTAAGGACGTAAGTTTATAAGCAATTAGGAGTAGGGCGGCAAAACTTTTCGCAGGAGGGGACCTGGAATAGAGAAAGAACACATAGTCTTCCCCACCCCAAATGTGAAATCAGCGAACCATCCCCTCGCAGTAATCATGTAGAAAACCGCTCTGCAGCCGTATAGTACTAGAGGTTTAAGGTCTAGGCTACGATACTTCCAAACAGGGATTTGGGGCATAAAGGGACGGAAGATACTAAGAACATAGGAGCCATTGTACATAAGTAGGTTCATAAAGGAACCCGAAGAATTCCGGTGTGCGGGTCAGTAGTGCCCAGTTGAGCGAACCCCTAACCTGCAACTACTTAAACGGGTGAAAGATCCGGCGAAGCACTAGCCTGACCCCTACGAGCGGTTCGGCGGGAGCGCCAGCGCCAAAAGTCCACGGAATCCAAGAGACAAGCCGTGGATAGGGTCGGTAGAGCTGCGAGATGCAGCCAAGTGTGTGGTCTACTTTTTGCAGACACCACTTCCGCACAGGTGGGCGCACGGGGACCAAACACGGTGAGGGGAGGCAAGGCCGCCCCGTACTTCCCCACGTTCCCCGTCTGATGCGGCGTTGCTGAAGGTTGTCATGCCCCTCTGCTTCTCTGATCAAGGTGAGTGGTCACATCACATGAAGGAGGCGTGTCAGGCACCGCGGCGAAGTGCTTGAGGTGATGGTGCACTCGAGAAACAGAGTGGTACCAGCAAAGGCATGCCACACAATACGCCACCGGGGCAACATGCCTTACAGGAGAGAGTCGCCCATGTCGGAGCGAAAGATGAGTCGCCCCATGCCGGAGAGAAAGTGAGATGAGTCGCCAGCTCAGTCGTGGCCGGCTTGTTACTCCAATCTTGACGGTGCTGTGCATAGCCGGCAATGGACCTGGGCAATCCACCATTGAGCGAACCTCTCAGAGCAAACCGGGTCAGGCATATATCCAACAGTACCTGTGCTGCCGGTAGAAACGCGGCTACTGCACGCATATCCACCTCGAACTGCTGCAGCCACGACATGATGCTGTTGGTAATTCTTCAGACCCTTATAATTGCCTGGAACCTGAAGAGACTGTCTTTAAAGTCTTCAGAGACTACGGATTGCTATTGCCGCTTTCTGCCTTCTGATTAAACTAGCCTCCGCCTGCAACTCAAGGACTCAATCCGAGGTTTGAGTTACTCGAGTTACTCGAACTTCAATCGAAACCAGAGTCTTTAACTGCTCAACATGTCGTCATGCGATTTTCAGGGTTCCCGCCTGAGAGATGGGAAAGTTCATGTGCAGAAATGCCTGAGCTGCGTGCGCAGTTCCACTCTCAGACAGGGAATGCGGCGGTCGGGCACCTTACGAATGTATATGCTCGTCCTCAACCTGCTGCCCCAAACCCCCAATTACAACATACAACATCTCGTCGGGCAAATGTGGGAGCCAAAAAGCCAACGAAACTAGATGCAGCGATCATACAGCAAGAGTTGCAGCAGCTGCACTAACAACCGTGGGAATGTTCCATGATCAACCCTAAACCTAGCGTCCTTAAGCCGCTGTGGCTGGCTTCGGTTGCACTAACAGTCAAAAGCCGGGACCAGTCACCGTCTGTCCCAACCTGAAGCCTTAGCCGAGAAAGAAGACACCCCAAACCCTAAAAGAAAAAATCCAGTCTCAAAATCCTTGAAACGAACAACCCTACACACAAAAACTCTCAAACGAGCAACCCTCTCTCTCTCACACGGACTCAGTCTCCTGTCAGCCGCGACGCGGAACACAGCGATTTCGCCATGCACGCTTATCTAAAATGAAATGCGAGAATCAGAACCACCAAACTACAAGGAGGTNCTCACACGGACTCAGTCTCCTGTCAGCCGCGACGCGGAACACAGCGATTTCGCCATGCACGCTTATCTAAAATGAAATGCGAGAATCAGAACCACCAAACTACAAGGAGGTCACATGCAAACGAGCAACCCTAAACTCAAAATCCCAACAACGAAGAACCCCAAACCCAAAACCCAAAGCACCCAAAACCCCTAAAACTGAAACCCTAAGCCCTAAACCCCAAAACCCTCAACCCGAAAGCACCTAGAAACCCGAAACTCCGTCTGGCCACCAGGTTTTCCACGATCGTCCTGAGCTGCTCCGGCTGGTGGCATATCCTCAGGGCTCAGAAGCCTTACCTATGTGTGTGCGTGTGTGTGTGTACTATACAAACAAAAACCCGTATACGTAGGTGTGTATATATATATATATATGTATACGGTTTAATGTTTAGGGTTGTATGTGTATTTGTCTGTGCATATATATATATATATGTATGTATGTATGTATGTATGTATATATATATATGCAATATGAAAAAACCTAGTATCCCAATTGAAAGATGCTGAATATAATTATGATTGCGTTTAATTATCACTAGTACTATTCTGAACATGATGTCTTACACATATATGCACATACGTAATACATGTGTGTATTATAATTATATATATATATATATAATATTAATGACACGCACACGCATACACCTCAAGGTCTAGGGCTGTGCCCTTCAAAACCTTCTGTCTTTGTTTGCCATCGTCTCCTGCCTCTCTGGGCAGGATGGTGGTTTCATGGGCGCTTGGGGTGGCTTTAACAATGGCTTTTTGCCCATATAGAGCGAACACAGGGGATACTGGTAATTCTTGCTGCAGTTCTCGAAATTGGAACCCCCGCCGCAGATTCTCGAAAGCCGTTGCCATGGTCTTAGGCCGAAGTAGATATTGAATCCCAGTTCCGACGACCAGGAAACGACACACCAACAATGCGACAAGATTGCATCAAACCGCTGCTTATTGCGGGACAACAATTCGCACCTGAAGAGTTCCAGAAGCGCAAGATACACGAGAATTCATAGTGATGACAACATACAAACACACAGAACAAATAACACGAACATAGTAGGCTGCCGCACTTCTACTGCAAGAAAGTACATCCTGACAGGCAAGAACTGAACCGTCGCCAGCCGGCCAGCCGCACCAACAAATGCAACAAACGTCACCCTCAGCGCATTACATCCTGAGCCGTTCCCTGGCTATAACCCTTATAAGCGCAAAAGCTGAAACTAAGCCCTAAACCCTAAACCCTAGGCCCTAAACCCTCTACGCCCCGAGCTGTAAACCACAGGATCCCTGAAACCCAGAACAAACTTACCCAGAGAGTCCATATACACTACCTATGGAATTAGGCCCCCAAAAAACCATCCCCATTATGGTTTTGGGGACCTAATTCCATAATGGTAGTGTATGTGGGACCCTCTGGGTTACGACTCTCTGCACGCAAAACCGTGTCCCATCTCTGACCCTTAGTTTGGGGTCGTTATAGTAAGGATCCTACTATTTAGGGTACTATATGAGCGTCCCCCCATTTTGGGAAACCCTCATAGACGCACTGGAGCCGAAACCTATGATTCGACCTTCACAAGTTCAGCGGGCTTTGAGAGGCAGTTGCATGGTTGATAATGGGGGCTTAGGGGACATTGCCGCCTTCTCCCAACAGCAACATTCCATTGCTCGTGGCTCATAGTATGTATTTGCCGCTGTTGTCCTTGTTGTTGTTCTTTCGGTTTAGCTTTTGGGGCTTCGAGCCTCCACCCCCAACACGAGGGCCCCGAATTCAGGGACACCCTGGAGGTGCATGAAATGAACTGTAGGGGCTTTTATGATGAGAATAGGGTTTTCGGGTATATCATACCATAGCTATGAATACGAAGGAACCGAGAATAGCGTTGGTAATTGCTTAATTTATCTAGGCCCCTATACTATGCATGGAATGAGGTGCAGGTTGTGGTGTAGCCCCAGCCTAAAGACAAACTGGCTGACGACCATGGCCATAGGCGGCATAGGGTTTGGGAAGATGCGGTTTACTCGATCCCGAATGGCGGGCCAAGCAGCGCGATGATCCGCGACATGTGCCTCATGAAGCCTCAGATCATGATTGCAGGCCCCAAGCCCGAAACCATGTACATGGTCTTTCCTGCTCTCAAAGCCTAAAGCGCATCGAACAAAAATGACAATGCTGCTTACGCCGTGCTGGTGGTGGATGCGTGGGGCGAATCAAAGACTACACATGAACAGGGCTGGACAGCTGGGTATCTCTCTTGGCTATCTTGGCGGAATGATGACTCTAGAGGGCTATAATCACTAATTAGAAGCCTTTTCATCCCAAATCACCGAATCTAACTCCCATAGTACCTGGCTGCATCCAGTCCTGCCTTGCTGGCATGTCCAAGCCCCTACACCCTCCGACCCAAAGACCCGCAAAGCGCCAGACCCCTCGGCTAAAGGCCTGAACAGCCAAGTGTGGGTATTTGTGTGCATGAATCATTACCTAAAGGCTCCATTGCAGTTCATTTTCGTGGTTTCTATTTAGGATCCTAAAAGGTAATTCCAAAAGGAACTACTATGGAGCCTATGGGTATACTATGGAACCCTAAGAAATACCTAAACCCGAAAACCCTCAACCGCTTGCACCCCCGCGCTTCTACCGAATCTGTGTCTTTCAAAGCAATCGCCACCTAAGCCTGAACCTTTTTAAACCTGGGCTATGCGCATGCAGGAACCGAGGCGCCGACTAGGCCTGAACCTGAAACCTGAACAGCATCAACGCCTAACGCCCTCTCTAGAGGAGCCGGGGACAAAACACCCATACGTATCCTAAGAAGAACCTTACCCCGAAACCCTAATAATCTCTATTAAGCCCCATAAAGTGCTAAAGCCCAAAATGGGAGTTTCCGAAAATAGGGGGACCCCAATATAGTACCCAAAATAGTATAATCCTTATTACTATGAACCCCAAGATAAGGTCCCCCTAATTCTTGGAAACTCCCAAATCTGTACCCTTACCCTGAAACCCTAATAATCCCTAATAAGCCCCATTAAGTGCTAAAGCCCAAAATCTGTACCCTAAGCTCCAAATCCGCAACCCAAGAGTCGAACCCAGGACCTTCATCGCCGAGAAGCTGGACCACTGAGCCACTTCTGGGCCAGTGAAAAGGACTTTGAGTTCCTGGCTCTCAGGGTTTATAGGGTCTATAGAGCTTACCTATAGTCTCCATTGTAGTTCCTTTTTTGGTTAACCAATTTTACGGTTAGGATCCTATAATATAGTTTTGGGTTAACCAGAACAAGGAACTACAATGGAGACTATAGGTAGGGTTTAGGTTTACCGGGATTTGGGTTTCGAAATTAGGGGGGAAGGGCTTTGGGCCGACTGTAGGGATTTAGACATATGGGAGTTTCCAAAAATTAAATAGGGGACCCTAATATAAAGTACCCTAAGATCACAGAGGCTCCATACTAAATAGTAGGATCCTTATTATAAGGACACCAAAATAAGGTACCCCTCATTTTCGGCAACCCCCAATTGGGCTTAGCCGTTCAGGCTTTGGTCAAGCGCTCAAGCTCCAAGCAGCCACATTCAAGAAATGCTTAAAACCCTAAACCTTTGGCCCTTTGGGTTTAGAGCTTTACCATAAACCCTAAACCCTAAACCTTTGGCCCTTTGGGTTTAGAGCTTTACCCTAAACCCTAAACCCTAAACCGAACGTTTGGGTGACAAGGGAACCCGGGACCTTAAGTCTTACCTAGAGGCTCATACCCTACCCCTTGTTTAGGATACCGACTTTTATGGTTAGGACCTGCCATATAGGAAACTAGGTACCCTAAAAAAAGGGTAGGGTATGAGCCTCTAGGTACTGTACTATAGAAGCCTAAATTAGGGTTTAGGGTTATTTACACACATTATTCATTAGGGCTCCTTCTTATAACTATAGTAACTATAGAGGCCGTTAAGTCTTAAACTGTATGGCTTCGAGTTCAGGGTGTGAGGGTTGAGGATTTTGGAGCTCCGGGGCTTCCACGGCTTCCCAGAGCCCAATACCCCTTAGTTAAGGAATATAGCTTAAATCAGAATATGAAGCCCTATATAATTTAAGGCATATTCCTTGATTAAGGGGTATTGGGCTCTCTGGGTCGGCTTCGGGTGTAGTATACTCTCACTGTGAGAGTAACCTTTAACCTTTTGGGGCCTATAGAATCCTACCATACTTGGGGTTTATAGAATCCTCCCATTTTGGGGGGTTTATATAATCCTACCATAGTTGGGGTGTCACAGAATAGAACATAGTAGATTATTGTACACTGCCGATCAAAAGGAAAGGTGCAGGGCCTGAGGGATTTAAGGTTTAGGATTTCAGGGGGCCCGAGGCTTCTAGGATTCCTGGTTTGTTTCTATATGGGGGTCTTTATATTTCGAATGATTGGAGCATTGGAGCATATGATAAAACAAACCAACAGGGACTATCAATCAGGGGATGCTTTGATGCTAATCGTATTGTTCCGATTACCACATTGGCTTGAGGGTTAGCGGGGTGGCATGGGGGCGGCTTCATAATCAAACTTATCGCGCTTCTGGCATAGAAAGCTCAAGCGGCAATGCCAAAACCCTAA
This sequence comes from Symbiodinium sp. clade A Y106, assembly GCA_003297005.1. Lineage (NCBI taxonomy): Eukaryota > Dinophyceae > Suessiales > Symbiodiniaceae > Symbiodinium > Symbiodinium sp. clade A. The sequence continues at coordinate 21,854 of BGNK01005425.1, forward strand.
ACCCTAAAGCAGCTAAAGGGGGCTTGAAGACTTGCCGTATTGGGGGTTCGTTTCGGCCGAAGGAGATGGCTAGGCCTGGCCCAGAGGAGGGCACAATCTCCGCACAAGCAAGATACGGTTGATGATATAAACCCTGCATTGCCTTAATGACCCTAGGCTATGGGAATTATCAGATATTCCTCATTATGGGTAATGCAGGTTGTTCATCATCAACCGTATCTTCAGACATATCAAGGATCTCTCTAGAAGTTGAGAAGTAGTTGTACCAGTTATACCTATACAACATCCTGTGACAAAAAAGGCTTAAGACCCTTACTCATATAGTGAACCCCAGAAAGTTGGAACATCGATTTAGGATGATTCATGCTGGGATTCCCTTTACTTTACTTTAAGGGCATGAGGCTAATGATGTTCCAACTTTCTAGCTTCTACTGTNATAGTGAACCCCAGAAAGTTGGAACATCGATTTAGGATGATTCATGCTGGGATTCCCTTTACTTTACTTTAAGGGCATGAGGCTAATGATGTTCCAACTTTCTAGCTTCTACTGTAGACGCACTCAGGAGTACGGAATATGCCGGCTTAAGCAGCTAAGTGGAGAGAGCCCACCCTGATACCCAAAGAACGTCTTCGATGCCAAGTTGCTGGCTCTTTTTCGAAAAGGAGCTGGTAGAACCTTGGGGGGGAGGGTTTTGCATTTTAGTGTTACATATATGTATATACATGCTTTAAAGGATTTTTCGGGTCTAGCATGTTGGATTTATGTGGGGCTTATCCTGGCTGGGGACCTTTAACAGTACTTTGGATTGAGAGTCTACCTGGAGTAACCAATGTACCTTTAAAAAGGAGGTATGGCTGTGTTAGGGTACATTTACCCCTGTCAAGGCACCTGGGCCACTCTAGGTGTGGAAGACATGCGAGATTGGAGCATGTGAACTGCTCTGCTCGCTGGCGGAAGCCCGAAGCTCAGCCTAAGGACATCTACCATGAATCTCTAAACCGTTACCCCTATACCCCAAAACCATAAACTCTGACTACACAGTACGATTGTACCTCGATGTTTAGGGCGTCACCAATGTCGGAGCCTTCGACAGGCGTGCCTACACGAAACTTGTAGAACTCCTAAACGGAGCCCCCCCAGCCCCCGCAAATCCTTTCGAAGTTGTTGGGAGCCTAGGCCAGCTACTTGTGCTGCCCAGTCGCTCCTTCCCGGCATTCTCCTCGCCGCCCGTTGCTTCCAGAAACTGCTTCCAGTGTGCCTGGGTTTCGTGTTAGGGTTTAGGGTGGCCTTAGGGCTTATAAGTTATGAGGGTAACCTCCGGTTCCTCGGGTTCAGGGGTAACCTCCGAGGAACACAGAAAGATCGCCTTCGAAGGCATAGCGGCATACCATTCAAACTAAGGTGATTGTGGCAATCCTACTCGCTGCTGTTTGGAAGCAGCCAAGCAAAATGCCGAGGAAGCAAGAACATGCTGACGATGGTACCAGCACAGACCAACCGTGAACGGCACCGAAGTCGTCGTAAACGTGATGTTTTCATTCCCATATCAGACGACAAGACAAGGCAAGCGCCACACCGTACCCGAACCCCAAAACCTGAACCCAGCAACACTAATATCCATTGATCCAGACATCCAGAAGCCGTGTTGTCTGCAACCCTAGCGCCAAAGCCCTTGACCCTTAAAGCACAAAAACAATTCAAGACTAAAAGGTCCTGGGTTTAGGGCTATAATACACCCTTTTATTGCATACGGGCTTGGGAAGTCGCCCGGGAAAGAAAGCCTAACCCTCAATTCTCCCTTCCTGCCTGCAGGGATTCCGCATCCTTTGGCTTCAACCTGAAGAGGGGGCTGTCTGAGTGATTCTGTTGATGGACAAAATCCTGCATGACCCTAAGGACCCTAAACTATGGGAATTATGGTATATTCCTTATGATGGGTAATGCAGGATTTTGTCCATCAACCGTATCTTCGCCTTCATCGGGTTTAGGGGTTAGGGCTTAAGTGTTTAGGGATTAAGGGTTAGCGGTTGAGGGTTTAGGGTTGAGGGTGTAGGGGTTTCGGGTTCAAAGGGTTTTCATGAAGGGTTCGTCGTAGAACGGGCCCTGTAAGGGAGCTACAATGGCATGAACATAGGAGCATCAATGGCTGGAGTAGGGTTTTGGAGTGTAGTAGACGATACAGCACTGCAAAGATAAGGACTACTGGGGGATGTTAGTACTACGTACTCCGACCTCTTCGGTCAGAAGAAGCGTTGCGTTCCCCGTGTTTATGCTACGAGTTGGCCTTTGAGGGTTGTCAGTCCTAAGCGCGGAACTCGAAACCTCCGAATCCCTCAGAAACCTCTCTCGAACCCTGATAGAACCTCTATTCTCAAACCCATAGGAGAAGGTCCGGGGTAGCCTAAACTCTAAAACCTACAGACCCTAAAATCCCTAAACCAAAAAACCCTAAAACCTACAGACCCTAAAAACCCTAAACTTTAAAACTCTAAAATCCCTAAACCCTAATTAATACCCCTAAATAAACCCTAAACTCCAAAACCTGCAAACCCTAAAATCCCTAAACCCTAAACTCTAAGACCTGCAAACCCTACACCCAGGTTCGGGGTTGGGATCTCTGCTGTCTGAGGAGCCGCGGAGCTTGAAGACCCGCCTCATTCTCGAAGCTCCTGGGTTACGTTGCTGGGGGAGTTTCGGGCTCAGGGTTTAGGGTTTAGGGATTAGGGATAGGGCTTAGGGTTCAGGGTTTAGGGATTAGGGTTTAGGGCTTAGGGTTCAGGGTTTAGGGATTAGGGTTCAGGGTTCAGGGTTCAGGGTTCAGGGTTCAGGGTTTAGGGTTTAGGGATTAGGGTTTAGGGCTTAGGGTTCAGGGCTTGGCTTGGGTGGAAATTGTCATTAATGATCGGGTATAGGGTTCAGCGTTTAGGGGCAATACGGTTGATGCACAAAATCCTGCATTACCCATTATAAGGAATATACCATAATTCCCATAGTTTAGGGTCCTTAGGGTCATGCAGGATTTTGTCCATCAACAGTATCGGTGGGGTTCCTGTGAACAGTTCCATAAGCGACACTACAAGGGTTACGATAAGGCATCTCATATCCTCTACTCCAGAAATAGAGCTATGAGGTGCAAAAGAGCAAAACAAGTAGCCATAAGGAATCGTATTGCTGATTATTCAAGCCCCTAGCTATATCATTACTATCATGTTCGGCTTTTGCCAGGGCTCGTTTACGAATCGAAATGCGGGCCAGTTTAAGTAACCTAAGTTTTGATAGTTATTGATTCGTGAAAAATAAAGCGCTCGTAAATTCAGCTTGTTCCTTCTGGGGCGCCCGGGGGGTTCCCAGGACTGACGGCTGGGCTTCGGGACCTCATGGCTTGTGTTTTCCATTGCCGTCCCAGAGAGAGGATGCACTAACTCGAGACGTTGCTTCTCGTAAGCTTAGGATTTACTCGGTGTCGATTTCAACAGTCCCCTACATGAGGTATAGGTAGGCACTACATTAAACAACAAGGGAGACTAAAATGACCTCAAATCGACACCTAGCTGGCTTTCAAAACTTGCTGCACCGGGCTGGAAAATAGCCGCGAAACCCACAGTCGATGAATCTCAGAGCTCGGGCAGGGGACTGAACGCATTAGGATTGACAAATTGACAACTGATTCGGGTTTCGGCAGCTACCCTTAATTCCCTAAATTTAATTCAGGAGGGTGTAGGGTTTATGGGTCTATCGGGTTTGGGGTTCAAAGGCTTTGGCAGCTACTTATGGCTTTACGCAAAGCACTGAGTTAGGCGTCGGGTGGGAGCTGTCGGCTTCTATTCGGGACGGGGGGGGGGGGGGGGNGGTGTTTTGTTGCGTTCTCTGTTTGGCGGTGCAAGGTGTTTTGCCTCTTCTTGTGGTTTTACAAAAAGCTGTGAGTTGGGGTGCGGGGGGGAGCTCGTGGTTTTTTTTCGGGGGGGGGGGGGGGGGTGCTCTACCTAAGTTCTCACCACCAGCCCCGGACTCACTGAAGAAGAGTCGCCCTGGTTCTTATTGTTCGGTTCTGATAAGGAGTCCCCCCCAACACCTACGACAAGACTGCCTTCCATATTTCGGGATCCAACTCGCAACCTTCTAATGACTCCTAAACCCGTTGCTTCTCGACTCAAAACGCAAACCATTCACGAGATAAATCTATGCAGACATGCTTTCAGGATGAAGGGTAGTTGTACTCCTGAATATGACTTTCCCCCGAATCGAACAATGACACAGAAATCGTGGAAACCGAAAAGCGCCCAGAACATACACCTCTAAACCAATCTCGAGAAGCCAGAGAGCTTAGCCATCAGATTTACACAGGTTCTATTCATAAAGGCCCCTGTATCGAAAACCCAACAGCAACCTTTACTGTATCCTTGAATGGAGCCCTTTAAAAGGATCCCGAAACCCCTTACTGCATCCTAGTTACCCTTAGCGTCCATGTACCCAACTTTGGGGACAAAGTATATAGTATTAGGGCACACGGACCGTTACGGTTACTAAGGCCCCTGTACTCATGGCAAGCTTCTTGGTCGAGTGCGAAGCCGATCCTGACTTCCTTGGATGGGGTTTAGGGTTCCTTTCTATATTCAGGGTTCCTTCTAGAGGGATCTATAGGGTTTTAATGGATTCCTTCAAAGGGATCTTTAGGGTACAAGGGCTTAGGAGTTTAGGGGGGTTTAGCGTTCAGGGGTTTAGGGAGTAGGACCTTAGGGGGGTTTAGGGTTCAGGGGTTTAGGGTGTAGGACCTTAGGGGGGTTTAGGATTCAGGGGTTTAGGGTTTAGGATTTTAGGCTTTCGGGTTTTGGCTTCTGATTTTTGGTGGGTTCGGGCTTGCCCTGTTGAGAGCTCATGGGGGACTTGTGCTTTGCGGGTTGCCATATGGTGGCGCGGATGAGGTTTAGAGCTCGGGGATACTGCAGGCTTTGGGCTGTTTTAAAGTTTTAGGGTTTAGGGGTTTAGGGTTTTGGGTTTAGGGTCATCTAGGGGTCGGAATACTTAGTTATAATGTCCGGTGCTAGCTCGCAAATATAGTGGTATCGTATTCTCCAAAATCCGATTCTCATGCTCAAGACCCCTACATTCGGATCGAGAGTTTAGGGCTCAGTTACGAGCCTGGAGCTGCGATTAGGGAAACTGCAAAGGTCAAAACTCTGCACTTCCCAGTCTTGAACCTTTCGGCTTTTTTGGGGGGGTGTTGTCTCACGCCCCGAAATCCTTTTAGCTAAATCGTGCACAGTGACATCCCTCGACTCAAGCCTCCAGTGCACGGCTTACATAAACCCTAATTAGCTCTGGAGCCTTGGGCAAGCCTCTCTAAATCTCGTTATGAATGCTGGCAATCTTAGGGTGGTCGCCCTTTCAGCCTCAATTTCAAAAATAGAGAGACCCATCAAAGATATCTATATTATATATAGAGAGAGAGCAAAATGAATTCAACAGTCAACAGAAGTTGTGTTGCGGGCAAGGCCTTTGCATGGCGGCTGAGTTCTCTCGTTGGCCCAGTGCTGGCCAAGCGTCTGCAGCCGGCTACTTCTTACCTCAAAGGCTCAAAACAGGACTTATGGCAAGTACCAAGCGAAGAGTGTACGGCGTATGGCGCAAGTGGTGGCTCGAAATAACTTGATGTCCGGTGGTGGACCGGCAACCTGCGCGAAAGCCCCCCGTCCCTCAGGATTTCGGACGAAACCTGGCAGATCCTGGCAGCGTACAACCACCGGGGCTCTCAAAACTATGGAAGCCGCCGTAGCCAAGCGACTGCCGTCGACGGCCGCGATGCGACTTGGCTGGGCCGTGCCTAGTATGATTCATGGCTCAGGATTTTAGGAACTCTTTCGCATTCGATGACCCTAAACCCTAAACCCTCATCACGGTTCAGCGGCTGAGAGTTTTTGTGACTCAGAATTAAGCTTTGTCGGGTTTTCGCACCTTTTCGCCGAGGAATGTGTCACTATTTGGAGCTTTTGCAATCGCGCATGACGCACTCGCAAGAGATCCTAAAGCCCCTAAAGGAAACCCCAGCCCTAAATCCCAAACTGCAGGTTTTAAGCTATGTCTAGTTCAGGGATCCGCCACTAAACTCTTAAAGGGGTGCCCGAAGAAGGACTGAACTTCAGAGATGCGCTTCGATGCCATCTACGAGTCTGCAGTCGCTGTTGCTGGGCTTCTCCTACTGGGACCCCAAATATCCTACCTTTTTAAGGACTTATATAAGGAAATCAGAGTAGGGAACCTTAAAAGGTAGGTTATTTGGGGTTACGGTAGGCCTTTGGGGATCTGCGAATCGGGGCCTTCCGTCTGCACCTGGGGTGTGAGGACTGCACGATTTGCGCTGAACAATCGGGCGGGTTGGGCGGGTCCCTGAGGCATCCGGGCGCATGACTTCAGGGGGTTAGCTAGGCTTAGGTGTGCCCATACGGTTTAGCTTAGCTTTTCGTGCTTGAAGTCATGGGTGTTGCTTCTGTTTCGCCTCCCGCATTTGCGATGGACCACAACGTTTTTTGGCAAAGCTCTGGGGGAAAGGGGGCGTTGAGCTTTGAGGCAATTAGAAGACAGCTGCACGCGACCTGAGTCAGAACCTCCCTTCGGGATATCCGATGCAGTCCAGTCGCCGCGACGCCCGCTTCGGGGGTCCCGGCTGTGGCCATGGCGATAGTCTTGAGCCGACGATTGCACCGGCCAGAGGTAGCCAGGACACACGACTCACCCCCTGCAGGGTCTGGGTTGATGGGATAATGGCAGTATATGGTGTGAGAAAGGTCATAAGTTCGCCACGATGCAGCCGGCTGACGGGGATTTCAGTCTGAACCCCTGCTGAACATAATAAGACCTTCGACGACAATGGAAGGAATGCATACATATTGCTGTCTGCCACCAGTCCGGAGCTCCCCCTCAAGAGCCTGAAGTGCAAAACCTTTGCTCATACGCTGGCGGCTGCTGACCAGAAGGGGGAAGCGATGCACTGTGCAGGGCCCAAATCAAGTCGAATGAAGCAAAGCGTTGGAATAGGGCAGAGAAAAACACAACATCAAGCACTAAGCATCCTTACATATCGAAGCTCCGCAACCTTAGTATGGAGACTCGACGCCTGTCTTATCTTCAGACCACACGTGTTTAGCTGGAGCTGAAGCATGGGATTTGGCCATGCTGCTGTTTTGAAGGAGGACAGACTCCAAAGAATAACGTAACTTGAAAAAAGTACTGAATGGAGCAATGCTTGGATTGCTTTGACTATACTATCTGAGACCAATGACCTCCCTTAGTCCTCGATGCTCGGAGGGTTTTATTCAATCTGACGAACTGAAACTCATTTCTGGAACTAAGCCCCAAGCCTTACCTAGAGGCTCATACCCCTACCCCTTTTTTAGGATACCTAGTTTTATGGTTAGGATCTGCTATATAGAAAATTAGGTACCCGAAAAAAGGGGTAGGGTATGAGCCCCTAGGTATGCTGCCACTTTATTTCATCCCACAGCTCGAAAACTGTGAGACACACCACACACACACCAAACCCATAACCCTGAACCCTAAATCCAAATCCCTGAACCCCAAACCCTAAACCCTAACTCAAATCCCTGAACCCTGAACCCTAAACCCTAACCCAAATCCCTAAAGCCCCCAAAGCCCCCCTACAATCCCTCGATTTTTTAGAAGCGCATCGGTTTTTCAAAAAACCTCTAAACAAAACCCATGACTTCGGTGCCCGGCTAAGCTTCTCGGCGAGGCCAGAGGACTCCGTCTCCATGGGAACCGGGGACTGGTCACCACCATTACCTTCCGCTTTGCTGTTAGGGATTATAGGGTTTCGACTGAGGGATTATAAGTAGGGTAACTATACTTATAACCCATGTTAGGGGACGTATAACCCCAGTACCTAGCCATGAATATACCTATAGTCTCCATTGTAGTTCCTTTTTTTGGTTAACCAAAAACTATTTTATAGGTTTATAGGGTACGGGGCCCCAGGGATTGATTTTGGACTCAATCTTGCATTGAATCTTGATAAACCGTAGTAATATAGGATCTTATATTATTATTTATAGAATCTCAGTTGCATAAGAAATATGGGACAGGAAAGGGAAAGCCATACCACAGTATATCCCGAGACCCTACTGTGATTATTGAGGCCCTTATCAAACCCACCAAATCGTTAAGAAACCCTTTCTGAAAAACTGGGATCCTGCTGTCATCAGTTCGTCACATTAGAAACAGGCTTGCCAAGTGGCTAGGGCTTGCCTGCGTGGGCTGCGTGGGTGAGTGCATCATCTTACCGTTTCGAAAGCGACAACTAGGTTTGGGTTAAGGGGGCCTAAACCCCAAACCCTAACTCCCTAGACTCTTCTTGCTAAACCCTGAGCCTCCATGGCCGTTGGATCGAGCTGAAAGGATTGGGGTGGGTGGCACAGCATAGGGAAGCCACCGGGCCCCAAGGGGCCTCCGACCTGCATCCAAGCTTCACCTGCCCTTACCATAGTCTGTCTGCTGCTTAGTAGGGAATGGGGGAATGGATCCCTGTAGTAGTCCCTACAGAATCCCCAATAATAGTCTCCATAATCCATTCCCCCATTCCCTACTAATTAAGAACCAGACAGTTGTTGCTGCTTGCAACTTATGCTCGCGCATCTTTCACGGCAGGTAGACCATGGATCGCTCAAAGGAGGTAGATTATGTCAGAGTTCGACCGTCGAACCTAAACAGGTGAATTGAAATGACTTCGTATTGAACGCACCGTTTTGTGGGTAAGGTTTTCCCCCAAGCAAGGCCCAACACGCAGAGCGCGGTTCATGGTGTTGGACCCATTTGTGTGCGGTGGGGTAGCGAGGATGTGATGGCGAGTGTTGTGACTGCTTCATATTTCAGGCTTTGTGCTTACCGTCATGAAACCAGTAAACTGGTGACAGTGCCGACCCTAACCCAAAAGTGCCCTGTCTGAGGCCACGACTTATCGTGGCTGGCTGTGTCGAAGCTTGTCGCCTTATTCGGAGGCTAAGGCGAGATCATGCAGGAATCTGTGTGGCTGCAGAATGCTTTCGTCAATCCGTAAACTATCTAGATAGTACCCCATAGATGCCATAGATAACCCTTTTTGCAGCAGGGACTGCCATGCGCTAAGCCTTGAACTCCCTACAAACCCTAAACCCTTAAACCCTAAGCAACAGCTGCGCTGACAATGAGTCTCTCGCATCAGGGGTCCGTCTGGTCGCATGCGGACGCGGGACTTCCTTGGCTGTTGATTCACGCTTCGCGGCTGAGGACCCTAGCGGAAACAGGATACAGCATTTCGGTGCTCACACTCAGGATACAGCATTTAGGGTTTTGTATAACCCGAAATGTTGAAGTTAACCTGCCCAGCCCCTGAGCAGGCCTTTTCCGGAAAGGTAGCTGCTGGACTCGACACCACCACAGCCCAAACCCCAACAAGTAAGGAATAGTAAGGACTATTCGGCAGCCCAATACCATGAAGCTCTGAACCCGGACAGCCCTCTCAAGGAGTTCAAAATCAAACTTCTGTGTCGGGGGAGGTCCGAGTCCGTAGCCCAGTGTGCCCGCTGTTTCCGATGCCCAGGAGACTACAGTGCAAAATGTGGTGGTTAAGATTGGACCCCTGAAAAAGGGGTCTCCAAGATACTACCTTTGAAAAGATGCTGCCCGGCAGCAGCTACCGTACTAAGTACTACCAGCAGCTACCAGCACTTGTTTTGCAGACGCCTTGAACCAGGTTTCAGTCGAGGGCTGACGTGCCAGGGTTTACGGTTTAGTATGTCGGGCCTTTCAGGTTCAGGGTGTACAGTAAGCTTTAGCATGTAGGGGCTTCAGACCTACAGCTCAAGGCTTCATGAGGCTTTTGCCTACAGAGTCTGAAGATTGATTCGCGAGTCCTCCTGAAATTCCGTGCCCGTTCGGGCTCCGTAACCTCGACCCATCCCAAATTCTAAGGGTACCCAGAATTGAATGCATAGTGTAGGGTCTAAAAAGGAATAGCCTAAACATTAATTCTGACCATTACAAGTTCAGTGAGACAAGAGGCTTTTGGTCGAAGTCCCATTCCTCGGTTTGGCCGCTCTGGACGAGTGTGCAAGTGGTACAGCCCAGAGGGTCCATATACACTACTATTATGGAATTAAGTCCCCAAAGCCATGATGGGGATGGTCTTTTAAGGCCTAATTCCATAATAGTAGTGTATATGGACCCTCTGGGTAGGAATATCTTCTGAGGGTTTGGGTTGGTCCTCAACTCTGCTTCCACTCGTAACAACTCTTCGTCAAAACCTGTCTTCAACACGAGCTTACAACGAGCATCACAACTAGAAACGGCGGCAACCATGAATGCACATGCATCACGTCTAGCGATATACAACTTAGAGCTATTGTAGTGCGTACTACCATTTATGCTGAAACTTGATCACAGTACTTTAAAACTTTACCGGTTCCGACAATTGCATAGCAGGCTGTCCAACAGAAAATCGGCAAAAACATACAATAGGCACCCACGTCACTATACAACAGTACTGGAGCTCGCTTGCCCCTAAACCCTAAAACCCTAAACCCTCAACATCCTAAACCCTAAACCCTAAACATCCTAAACCCTAAGACCCTAAACCCTCTGGTCCTACAACCCTCAAAATAGTAGGAATCATACAAGGAACCCTAATAAAGGCCCAAGGTTTCTTAATCAGGTTCCTACATTACTCCCTCCCTTCACTGTGGCTGCCTCACAAGATCTGGCTTGCTGTTCTGCTTAGATTTTTTTGTAGGGGCTTCGAACAGATGTGTGGGACATGTGGGCCAATGAGTTCGCCAAGGTGGGGGTTCAGGTTGCAAACTTCCGCAGTCGGCCGAGGGAGCTACCTGCTCTTTGCTGTCTTTGCTTCGAAAGGCGGATGCTCCGAAGGGAGTTTCCGTTTTTCCAAGCACATGAGACCCGATCCAGACCGGTGCAGCGCTTCATCGAACGCTGCAGGCACCAACGCGCAGTGTCGTTTCATAATTTTGGAACCAGGCCAGTTCGAACTGCCCTGAACCCAAAGCCCCTGACACCAAATTTCAAGTTAGACCCCAATGCAAATATCAAAGCCAGTCTCTTCGTAGTGACCTTCGAAGAAGGTCTCGAAGTCCTTGTTGTTCCAGACCTCAACATCTGGCGAAGCATTCAGGGTCTCGGGAAACGGGACAGAAACCTCAAAGCCTGAAAAGATGGATTGTCATATCTGCCTCGCATAATCGCAAACACGGGGCCACAACCAACACCAATTCAAGTCTGACATGAAGTGAGTTAGCACATGCGACGGACCCGATAAATGCAAGGCACTGCAAGCAACAGCGGCTGTTGATACGGGAGGCTCCAGCTTACAACGACGTTTCCGCTTAGAACTTCGCATAATGCTCACGTAAGCACTGGCACTCGAACTACTTACCTTTGGTTAGTAGGGAATGGAGGAATGGGGTACAATTATAACTACTATTACTACCATTCCTCCCTACTAACCAAAGGTAGGACTAACCGGATAAGGCCAACGGTTCGCAGTCGGCCTTGTTTTACGCGCACGGTCTTCGCGGTGCTGCAGCAGTGATGATGGCATTGAGTCTAGTGCGCTCTGCAGGGCGCCGTACAGCCGGCAGCCAGCACATCAAATAGAAGTACCCTGTAAACNGATGATGGCATTGAGTCTAGTGCGCTCTGCAGGGCGCCGTACAGCCGGCAGCCAGCACATCAAATAGAAGTACCCTGTAAACCTTAAATTGTTCTACTCTAATTTGTCTCTAATTAACCAGCCAGGGTACCCTGCAGAGGCACGGTTGCAGTGCAGTGACAGCATGTACTGCTCAGAAAAGCCTTCAAACAGAAACAAATATATGCCATGTTCTAAGCCCAAGAGATTGACGAATTGCCTGAGCAGTGCTCTCAGTATTCTGAACAGTCTGGGGCCAACAGTCCATCGAATGGTTCAAGCATACTCAAGCAGATCATATTGTGGTCTCACATCTCAAAGCCTAAAACCGGAAACTGTGCTACCCCTTATAAACCCTAAACCCTTATAGAGCCCTTTAAAGGAACCCGTATAGAACCCTTTAAAGGAACCCTTCTCTGTTCGCCCAAGATGTAGAGAGGCAGTCCACACAGGTGAGCTTGGAAAGCCCCTTCGGACCCGGCAGCTATATACTTATGCATGCCGAAAGGTCCAGAAACAGCGGCGAACCGAACCTTTGAATAAGCACCGAAAATGTAGTAGGCCTTGGGATTCATAGAATTTTGAGGCTTGGGTATGCACCTACAAGCCCGAAGTTAAACCCATTAAAGTGCNAGCGGCGAACCGAACCTTTGAATAAGCACCGAAAATGTAGTAGGCCTTGGGATTCATAGAATTTTGAGGCTTGGGTATGCACCTACAAGCCCGAAGTTAAACCCATTAAAGTGCCTCAATGGTTGGAGCGGCTGCAGTGACGGTCTCCAACCATCATGCCAAAACCGTTTCAGGCGCGGCTCCTTCGCCACGAGGCAGCTCAGAGGTCGGCGCAATCCGAGGTGGAGGCAATGCCGGCAGCCGGGCCGTTCGTCAGCGCGGCAACCTGTTTAGGGTTTAGGATTTAGGGGATTTTATTTCTTATTGGGTTTAAGTACCCATAAAAATGCAAAATGTTACCCAACTATGACAAAGCAGCCATGTCGGAGATGTCCGCCGTGCAAAGAGCCTTCTGGTCGGCTCCCACTTGGCAGTCCGANCCATGTCGGAGATGTCCGCCGTGCAAAGAGCCTTCTGGTCGGCTCCCACTTGGCAGTCCGAGACGGCAAGGGCCGTGAACTGGGAGATCCAGGCGAAGGAGGAGATGATGTTCATGATGCCAACCGCGCAGGACTTCGGGTCTGCGCAGGCGCTGCCTGCGGCGCGAATCTGAAGGATGACTCGGACAATGTAAGAAGCGGAGTTGGTGACGTCCACGGCGCACTGCACGATGTCGTAGTCACGGTTGCGCTGCTGGTCCTTGTGCCCCTTGATCTTCAAAGCCTTGTCGACCGCCGGCGAGGCTCCCGCCGGAACGAACTCCTTCCAGGGAGGCGAGATCGTCTCGGTTCGTGTGAGGATCTGGAGGGCGTTCTTGCCGAAGTTGCAGTCCGCCCTCGCAGCAGCACCCACGGTGGCGATCTCGCCGAAGTTGGCCACAAGAGCTGTGAAATCGCCCGCACACAACGCACCGTTGTTGACAGCCTGGCCGCAGGCGTTCGCNTTGCAGTCCGCCCTCGCAGCAGCACCCACGGTGGCGATCTCGCCGAAGTTGGCCACAAGAGCTGTGAAATCGCCCGCACACAACGCACCGTTGTTGACAGCCTGGCCGCAGGCGTTCGCTGCAAAGGACAGGTACGAGGCGATCCAGCTAATGGACGTGATGAAGCCCGCGACACTGGCGGCGCATCCAACAGGCGAGTTGTTCGGGCACTCGAGCCCATCGTAGTCAATGGCCTTGTAGAGGAAGACGANACACTGGCGGCGCATCCAACAGGCGAGTTGTTCGGGCACTCGAGCCCATCGTAGTCAATGGCCTTGTAGAGGAAGACGACAGCCTGGCCAAGATAGGCAGCAGCCTGAACCGTGTCAATTACACATTCCGTGCGGATCCTTAGTTCCCAGATACTCCAGCAAGTATAAGGGTGTAAGTGTATAACCTTCAGAAGGACGAACAAAATTCAAAACCGTAAACTCCTAGACCCCTAGCTAGAAAAGCCCCTAAAAGCTTTTAGCCACCCCCCAAAATGAAGGTTTGCTATTGACGACCTAAGCTTCCACGGCAGCTCCTCTGGCTGCGAGTCATAGAAGAGATCCTGAAGATTGCGGAGCGGCTTGTCATGCCTCAAGCTCTGGGCCTTGCGGATGACCTTGTCAATACCAGGCAGCTCCTCCCATGT